>CAIGRB010126302.1:25374-39414 GCA_903798255.1 Fraxinus quadrangulata | reverse complement strand
AAAAAAAAAAAAAAAAAAAAAAAAAAAAAAAAAAAAAAAAAAAAAGTAAGCTATTAATCATTGTAAATCCTCCGCAAGAATTGGAAGAGCATAAATAGATCACATAATCTTCCACCATTCATGCATCGCTCCCAGCTCCCTTCTTCTGGCAAACTACATCCCACTTTTCTCAAAGTGTCGAATATTGTCGAGCCATAAGTATTTTGTATAGACAGAAACATGTAATTTTGTAATCCTCGTCGAGGTTATCTCTAAATGGTGTTTACTGCCTACTTGTATTATTCTTACAATTGTATTGAGTAGAACGCATCATTAATTTTGACTTGAGAATGGACTCAAATATGCATGTTTTTTTATACTTTTACTCATTTGTATTTGTTTAGCTATATACTTTACTTGTTAATGTTTAATAGCGTATTATTTATAAAACAACTTTGTATGAATTATAATTTCCAAATACATGGCAAGTGAAGCATCCAGTAATTAAGTTATGGCCGTATATTTTGTTAAAAACAGATTGTAGAAACCATGTAGTTATTAAAATATGTGGATATTACCAAATATTCAAATAGATTCTAGACTATTGTGTTTTTACTTTGAAAGCTCAAAGTTTAGACAAATGCGAACTTTCAAAATTAAGATATACTATGTCAATATGGAAAAAAATTAAAATGAAAAATATTTTATGCTAAAGATTCTGTCAAAATTCATAATAATTTTGCCTTTTTACAAATATAGTACTCGGGTATAAAACGTTTAGTGATGACAACGAGGCTTATTTTGAACAGCCCTCCCTATCTCTAGCTCTATGGGGACTTTCGAGAGGTGGACGGGGACTGGATGAGTTAGGATAGAGACCAAAACATTTTCCTATACTATTCAATTTACTTTTATTAATACTATGTCTTTGTTTGATTTTTATTTGTCTCAAAATATATTTTTCTATTTTTTATTTTTAATCACACATTTTTTTTAATAAAATAATATTATACGCAAATATATTTTTAAAAAAATTTTTTTTAATCATACATTATCCGCTAATATACTATTTCAAACATGTACTATCTTTTTTTTAAATGGATTTAACTTCAAATAAAGAATATCGAGGTAGAGTTAAAGCGGGATCATGTTCCATATATAGGAGGGGCAAGTTATTTTGATTCTCTAAAATTAATTTCACCTGAAGTCGCGAGAGCGATTTTAGTAGGTAGCACTGGAGAAAAAGCTTGGAGTAACTGTACTTCTTTGTTTCTTCTTTCCCTTTCTTCGCAAGCAATCTCTGCTAAAAAGTTTCCATTTTTTTTTTCCCAATCTCCAATTCTTCGATTTTCCTCAAAAATTCACATTTCCCTTTTATGCAATCTTGATTTTGGTCGCCGAACAATTTCAGAACAATGGATCAAAATCAATTCGCGAACGAGATCATAAGTTCTTACTACCTCCTGCAATGGCGCCATAATTCTAAAGCCCTAACCCTAACACCCTCCAATCCCGGAACTGAATCGGATTTCGGGCGACCCGATATGGAGGATGAAGACGAGAGAGAAGAGTGTCCGACGGAACTCGACACGGTGAACAGTTCGGGGGGGTTCGCCGTGGTGGGCCCTGATAAATTGTCAGTGTTGTACCCGAATGTGAATTTGCACAGTCATGATGTTGGAGTGGTTCATGCTAACTGCACGGCTCCATCGAAGCGGCCGCTTTACTACTTCGAAATGTACGTGAAGAACGCCGGAGCCAAGGGCGAGAACTCCATTGGATTCGTCACTTCTGACTTCAAAGTCCGACGCCATCCTGGGTATGTATCAACCTCGCACTGGATTTCGTTCTTGTTTTTTTTTTAATATCATTCTTTTTTGTATTTCTTTGTTTCTTTTACACACACGCTTGTAAATGTATTGATTGGGGGGCTTCTTAAACTGTACTTGGTTGTCGGGAATTTGGTTTGAGTAATGGTATATGAGGCCAAGAAAAATGGTAGTTCTCTGTGCTTGAAAATATTCTACCTTGCCATGTGGAGGAGCATTTGTATATATACGAGAACTTCGGGCACAAACTTTATCGTTAAATTTTTTATTATTCACGTCTGTTAGCATAAATTTTAATATGTGTATTTGGGGATGATTAGTACTTCATGAACCTCAGCAATTGGTTTTCACACTCTAGTGACAATGAAGGTATAAGTATTGGATTTTCGGATATGGAATTAGTGTTTTTGTCTTTAGGCTTCTACAGTTGTACATTGTTTTTTGTAGGGTTATAATCTGAGTGTTTCTAATTTCAACGTTATCAGTGTTATCCTGGTAGTTGGTTTTTTATCTTTATTTTTGGATGTGTATAGACTGGTTAAGACTTTTAATGGCTTGTTGATATATAAAAAGAAGATGCAACAATCTGGTTATGCATTTTAAATTTTTGAGTGCCATTTTTAAAAATGATTGACTCTTCATACAGTTGAAAATGGAGATGATGCAGTACGCGCATGACATGCTTTAATTGCAGAAGAAGAAGGGGAAAAGCAGGAGATAAGGAGGGATGAGAGGAAGAAGGGAGGAAGTTGGGAAAAGAGAAAGAGAAGAAGGGAGGAGAAGAAGAAGAATAAGGAGAAGAGGAAAAGGGGGAGAAGAAAGAGAAATAGAACAGGTAGACAGAGAGAGACGCGAGAGAGGGAGGAGATTATAGAGGAATAACAAAAGGAAATAAATAAAATATTAGAAAATCTCTCAAAATAAATTGTAGATTCTCTTCCTAAAACAAGTGTTCAGGGTGTGTTTGAACCACATTATTTTGGAAGAATGTATTTTAGAATATTAGTTGATGACTTGATGGAGAATGTGTGGTTGAAAAAGAGGAAAAAATATTGATGTGATGGAAAATATTATTTTATTGAAGAATGTGTGGTTGAAAATGTGTGGAAGAATGAGAATGAAAATTTTAATGTAGCTCAAACAGGGGCTCAATCTTTGTAAGTATTCAAGAGAGTATCTATTATGATCTCTCATCAAAAGATCTTGCATTGCTCTCTCTCTCTCTCTCTCTCTCTCTATGTCATCTTATATAGTTTAATTATTAAGGTATCATTAGTAATTGATAATGTGGACATCAAAGGGCAGTTAATGGCCTTTTTGGAGGCTAAAGAGATTCAATACCGGAACTGTCAAGTCTTGTCTAGCCTCGCTTAAGGCGAGAACGTTTAAGCGACTGCTTTATTAATAAGAAAGGTGAAGACGGGAAACACAATATGTATCTTGTGGCTTGTGGGAATAGTGATTGATGTTATGTTGTGTTCAAACTCTAGAATGTGCTATGTGGCTTAGTATATATTTTTGTTAGTGCAAGCAATCCTAATAAGAAACTTTTCCTGCCTACAATGGATTGAGCACTAGATAGAAATTCTTTCAAAGTTGTAAATTCTTCTAGAAAAATTGATGAATTATAACAAATAAAGCGTTGAATGGGAGATTCTTATCAAAGGAAAGAATGAGATAGATTAAATATCTTACAAAATAGATCCCACTTAACAATTGAAAATTCAATATGAAAGAGTAGCTTGACAGTCATCAGCACTACAATCTTTGACATTTGTTATTGTATTTTGAAGTCCTTGTTGATCCCTCTCTGTCCAACAGTTGGGAACCAAACAGTTATGGATATCATGGTGATAATGGGCTTCTTTCTCGTGGACGTGGAAAGGGAGAGTCATTTGGTCCAACGAACACAACTGGTGATACAAAGTACACTACTGGTGATACAGTCGGTGGTGGTATCAACTACGCTGCACAAGAATTCTTTTTCACGTAAGATGGTCATTCACTTTAGGCTTGCCTTTAGAGTAGGTCTGTTATTCATGCATATTTTAATTGTGTGCCTTGAGGATTGAGATAAAGGTTAATTTCTGCATATTTGTTTCATCCTGTTCTTTTAATTCTGTGTATTCTTATGATTTTCCAGGAAAAACGGGGTTGTAGTGGGAGCAGTTTACAAGGATGTTAAGGGTCCTGTAATTCCTACTGTCGCTGTTCATAGCCAAGGCGAGGAGTATGTATAATCTCAATTTTTTGTGTTTCGCACCTATGTTTGTGTTGTTTTTCTTTTACTGCTACTTTTTTCTTAATGAGATGGTTGGAATGTTGATGCTATGTGTTTCTTAATTTTGTTGATATTGTGGTATTGTTGTATCTTATTTAATAAATATACTCTGGACAATTAGTGACATGAATTCAAAGAATCGTGTAATACATCAAAATTTAGGTGAATGGCTTCACTTAAAACAAGCCATGAGAGCATTCACTCAGTATCTGCACTGTACTTGAAAGCAAACAGCAACGTCTACTATTCGAAGCATCATCTGCACCAGAAATGTTCTTTGAAGATTGCAAGTGATATAGAACGTATTATATCAACATTTAGAAGTGTTACTCTCATTTTGCAAATTTGTGAAGAGAACTTCCTCATGAGCCATACATTATACTGGAGAGCAAACAGCTATGGTTACTAAAGCAATCATCACTATACCACATTGTATTCTGAAACATATTAAAATTAAAGCTATAGTTTTTGGATTGATATGATAAACAAGTAAACAACTAAGCCTTACTAAAGATAAACATAGTGCCGTGACTCTGCTCGTGTCTGTCACAACATGCACTGGAACATCTAATGCAATTTGATCCTTCGCAACCACGTCATTTTAACTCTTGTCTACCTCTCCTTGTGACATATTCTATTAGGATCTCACACTCGTGTATGAGAGCTTTTTTAAGTATACCCCCAACTCCTAGGTTGTCCTCTGCTATTTTATCCTCATTGGTGTAACCTCTAGTTATAGGTGTCTATCTCATTGTTTATCTTTTGCATTCTAGTATAATCATAAATTCAAGTTAACATTCCCATTTTCACTACGTTCATCGTATTGACATTTTGTCCTTTTGACAACCAAACCTTCATATCCTGACACAGCTGGTTCGTAGAACTTGCATTTTAACCTTATTGAGATTTCATATTCGTGTAACACTGCTCCTTCTGTACCTGCCTTTTACATTAGGGATATCCTATTCCTTTACCAGTGCTCCACTTTATTCAAACTTTCAGTCAACCTGTTCTGATTCTATGCATTTCATTCTCTCCAAGTCTTTCTCCCTTGTCAATAGTTGAACTTAAATATCTAAATTAATCATATTTTAAGATGATCCTTTGTAAGTTGTCGTGACTCCACCACTGTACATGTTCTTATTATTACCGAAAGGGCATTCGATGCACTCCATTTTAGTTATTTTTAATCTAAATCCTCAGATTTCAACAATACTCCTCTACAGATCTAACTTATGTTTTAATGCCCCCTACTCCATCTACTCAAAAGAATCTCATCTTGGAAATGTCTTCTCAGCCTGTTTTGACTGAAGTAAAAATTATGACTTAAGACAACGTTGATGCAACCTCTACTATTATCGCCAAATCTCGGAGTTGTGAGTACGTGTCTTTTAATAATATTCATATATCTAATAAAGACTAGCACCAAGCACAGCACTTATATGGGTTCCCTCTTAGGATTATTTTATTATTATTATTTTTTTCTAAATAATCAAAAAGCACACGCAAATCTTGTTTCTTTTCTCTAACTTGTCTATCATTCTCCTAAGCATGATAATGACTTCCATAGTAGATGTCCTGAAGACATTATTGTTGAAGCCTTCCGTTCTTTCCATAAATATTGTTGGATTTTTCTTTAATGCGTAACAACCAGAAAAAAAGTTGTGGGTATTTTTTTACTAATGACTTTGAGGCTCTACTTTGTGATTTCCATATGCTATGCTTCATGCACTAACAAGTGCGTGCTGCATGAACATTTTACTTCTCCATTCCCTTTCTGTGCTAATACTTTCTCAAAATCTAATAATTAAGATGTATCTAACTTCTTAAAATTGTGCATTGATATGTGGCAGGGTTACTGTCAACTTTGGAAAGGATCCATTTGTTTTTGATATTAAAGTAAGATTTTCCTTCCTTGTCTCCAATTCCTTTCTCCATTGAACAACAAGTTTGTTGCAACTTTTTTTTAATTCTTGCCTTAATTACATTCATATGCTAGATATACTTTTTTTGAACAACCAGTTCCTTGGAACTGGGAATATTAAGCTAATAATTATTGAAGATTTAGCATAATAAAAATTTCATTTTTAAGAGCTTCACTTAATGTCGCATTTTGTTCTTCTTTTCTTAATTTGGATTGTAAATGGGTTGCATATTGTTTAACACACACCTTCATATTTTTCGATGTCTCTCACAGTTTTACTTAGCCAATGTTTGAGCCGCATATTTTGAGAATAGATTTTGTAAAAACTTGATTTTTTTGGAGAATGTGTAGTTAAAAAGTAGGAAAATATTGTGGGTTTATGTACAAAATTATTTTATTTGGGAGAAAGTGTAGTTGAGAACAAGTTTGGAGATAAATGAATTTTAAAGAATGGAGATCAAACATGGGCTTTATATGACTGGTAGATTGATAACACTCAGAATACATACTTTGAGTTGATGTGAATATTTTGTCATATGAACTGAATACATCAAAATAACTTGCTACATATTCTTTGTTTCTGTTTTAGGAATTTTGGTTTGTAAACATAATTTTGTTGCTCTTTTGCATGCATCACCTTGCCTTTCGGTATTCTACGTTAAACAAAATTAGAATGTTGAGGAACTTGATAACAAACTGATAAATTATGATATTCAAACTTTTGTATTTCATGTCTATTATATCCAATCAGGCATATGAGGCAGAGCAAAGAGCAAAACAGCAATATGAAATTGACAGTATTTCATTAACAGTATCCGCTAGTCATGGGTAAGTACACGTTGCTATTTTTAAATTCCATAACAAGAAAATTCTGATTTTTGGGTTTCGAGGTGCCTGAAATATTATAAGCCGAGGCTTCCGTTTAATGTACAAGTTCTTGAATTTATATTGGAGGCTTGGAGCAGTCCTTACCGTCCACCACTGTGATTCCTCCTATTAATAACCTTCTTCCTTCGTCAAAACAGCAGCCTAAGTGCTAATGGCATTCCTCACTCTAATTTCATTGTGAAAGTTCGCTAATTTTCATATCTTCCCTATTTATTTATTTGGCAATGTAGGCTACAGGAAAAATAGTTTAGGTGACACCTGATGTTTTATTGATCTAAATAATGTAAGAAACAGCATTTTTTTCTGAACATCACAAAATTGTTTAGTACTCCCTTTATTCTCTTGTATCTAATATATCTTTGCAATTCTTAATTGTTTGCAGTATCTCAATAATTCATGACTACCTGATTCTGGAGCTATCATTTTTTAATTGTAGGAAATGGATTCGTGATTTTTTACTCACCTTTCCTTCTGATGGACTTCAAAACAATAAAATAAACATGGTTTATAATTAAAAAAGTAATTGTTTCTTCAAAATATTTTGGTATTTATTGTGGATCTAATCATAATATGAATCCATGATTTATTTTTACTGATAAATGTTCATTTATGCTTTTTGTGAAAATTGTGTCATCAGAGAAATGTTCAAAACCTGCAGTTAATATTCTAGAATCAGAACATTCATTAGGGGCTTTAATTTTTCTGATCTTCAAGGAAAAATGCAGCTGAGTTTATTTTGTATAAAATATGCCACTGGTTTTTTTCTTGGAAATGTGCAGATAATAGCATTTCTTATTGGATGCAAGCATAGATGATATTCACATTGAAGAAATGAGTTTCTAAATTTATGAGTCTTTCCTCGTGGACGCACTTCAGTTCTGATGATTATTGCAGTGCTATTTTATAAATATATGCTCAAACATCTTATGATGAGAAATTAACATTTATAACTCAAATAATTGGACATTATTTGATTACAGAAATATAGAACTACAACTGATATTTTCTTTGATAATCTCCATTGCACTTTACAGATTAATTCGTTCCTATTTAAAGCACTATGGGTATGAAGGAACGCTTGAATTGTTTGATATGGCTAGTAAAAGTACTGCTGCTCCAATTTCCTCCCTTCCAGAAAATGGGTTCAACGAGGAAGACAAAATGTATGCGATGAATCAGAGGAGGACTCTCCGTCAGGTGTGAATTGAAGCATATTATTTTTCTTCATAACTGAGCTAGGTTTTCTCAAGTTATTTGCCAGCAGAGAACCTATTTCAATTAAATTTGAAATTTCTAACCAGTCATTCCTTTTTTTGTCTCCTTTACTTGTATACCTGTGGGAAAACATAATTTTATTCTATGAAATGAAATAATACAAGGTTACACTTATATAGGTATAAAAGAAACCTAATTTACTACCATAATTTAGCTCCTATAATCGCGCACATAATTAACCTTCCATAATCAACTCCTACAGTTATGTTAATTATGATACAACTATACAATTAGCTCCTAAGATTATGTTAACTGAAGCTATTTTCAACACCTCTCTGAACTGTGTTATAAAATCTATTCACAGAGATAATGATGATTAGGTTAGGTTGCCGAGCAGAAATGACTCAAACAGAACTGATAGGAGTGGTGGAATTACTATAAAATAATTAGGAAATGTCACATTATGATGGGATATCAATTGTAACACCAGCTCTTCCCTTGTACCTCGGCACGGTATTTGGAAACTTAGGGAGTAAATTTTCGTAGTGTCGCTATAATTCTTCCATGAAGTCAAAGAACGTTTTCTCCTTTTCATCAGAAATTTGAAGGTTAATGTTAACCTCTTCAGGCAAAGCTTTTCTCATGTTTAGACTGGAGAAAATGTTCCAAATTATGTTCCAGTTTTGAATATGTGCTTCAACAGAAAGATTTTGTGGTATGCTGCAATGCACATGTTGGTCTGTTTAGTGAGGGAGAAATGCCAGAATTATTTATAATCACCTTATGTTTAGGGTGTATCGTATGATCGACTTGTATATGTCCACTTATGAGGGCATCAATGTCACAATGATTTGGATAATTTACAGAGTGAAGTAGGCATCAGCAAGCACTTAAATTTCGTAGATGGATATAATTTTCATCTATATCTAAATGAGGTGTCAGCATTCTTTGCAACAATATTTCGAGTATCGGCACACTTTTTTTGGTTGTGTCGAATTCACCACCCATGAATTCGTTTTGACCTTCAACTTTATCAATGCAACTACTTGATGCTCAATGAGCTTGAATTTTAGTTCTCTTAATCTTTTACTTGTAAAAACATTCATTTTCCATATTTACTCACTGATACATTAGGCTCCTGACTCAACACAATCTGCTTCATCTGTTCCAGCTTATTGGTCCTTGCTAGTATGATAGCAACTTAATAAATTAATAATATCTACTGAAAATATTATATAACTTTTTGCTTTTATTTGGTCGTGCAGCTAATACGTCGTGGTGAGATTGATGAAACATTTGCTAAACTCCGTGAATGGTATCCTCAAATTGTTCAGGTAGATGACATCTCTCTCTCTCTCTCTCTCTATTTGCTTGTCATGTTAATTTAGGATAGTCTTGACTGTTTTCGTGTATACATCTTATAGAAAGCACTCTCAAACGGCCATTATTTATTGAGGAAATAATTGGTGTAAGGTTGATATACTCGTCAAAATATGTATTGCCTCTACTAATTAATTCTGTGCGCCCTTTGACATCGCAAAGATTCCGCTTAAAATCATTTACCTGAATGCGTCCATAGGCTTTAATGGTGACAAGTATATGAATGGATTTACACTTAAAGGTTACCTTTTTCTGGTCGTAACTGATATTCATGATGTGGAATATTGATGAACTCCATGCACACTCACATCTTGAATCTTTCTAAATAGATCGGTGCTGAGCTGATAATATTATTTTTGACATGATAATTTGTTTGCTATGTGCAGGATGACAAGTCTTCTATCTGCTTTCTGTTACATTCTCAAAAATTTATTGAGCTTCTCAGGGTAAATGTCTTTTTTCTTGTGTAGCTTATTGAATCATGAACATACCGTAAGTGTCAGTTCTTTTATTTCCTGCTGTTAGAAAAGTTAAATATGAACAAGTTTGGGAAAGGTGGACGACATACAAGAGGCCGTATGAAGTACGGTTTGCACATGTAATCAACTTTATGATGTTAAAAGCGCAAGTACTTGGTCTTCTGTCTTGAAGCTTTAACACTTCATAGTAAAATCATAACTTGTCATTCATGTTAAAGTGTGGAGTTGCATTGCTTACAATAAGTTAGAAATGGACTAATTTTCCTGATTTAAATCTTAGAGCTTAAAAACATTAGTTAATAGTTAGTGAAATATTTTCCGTTAACTACGCAAGATGCATTTTCTATTAAATTGTTTGAAATTTATTTAATATATATAATGAAAATTCAATTCTAAACCACAAATGTTTGGAAATCTGAAGTAAAACTGAACGCAATTGAGGAAGAGATGCAATTTAATATATATAATGAAAATTCAATTCTAAACCACAAATGTTTGGAAATCTGAAGTAAAACTGAACACAATGGAGGAAGAGATGTAATTTAATATATATAATGAAAATTCAATTCTAAACCACAAATGTTTGGAAATCTGAAGTAAAACTGAACACAATGGAGGAAGAGATGTAATTTAATAAGTTAGTCCAGTTAGATTGGCAGAGGTCAATACACAGTGGCAGTTCTCTAAGATATTTTTGAGATGTACATCTTTTCTTTCCTTGTGCAAGTATCGTGTTTGTTCACATTCCATTATTGCCTCAAATCTTTTTTGTCAGAAACTTTGAATTGGGTCATATATTCACCAATTTTGTATGCGGAATACAACATACAGTTCCTATGTTTTTGGTCTTGGCTGTTTTTTCCTCATAAAACCGGGCATTTTCTTCACCCACTCTGATCCTCTTCTTACTGCAGGTTGGGAAGCTGGAGGAAGCTGTGTGGTATGCAAGGACTGAGTTTGGAAAGTTCAAGAGGAGTTCAGAGTTTGGTGACCTAGTCAAGGTATAATATGGAAGATCTGTTGTTGACTATAATTCAGGCATCATACTACATATTTTACAAAAGATTTGGGATTGTTCATTATCTAGAGAAAAGGCTCGAGCTAATTCCATCGTAGCTTGCTCTACATGACTGGGTCATAAGCATATGAAAACGCACACTGGGTACAAGGCAGAATATGATTTTGCTAGATATTAGGTTCTTTTTACTCTCTTCTTCTGGTGATGTGGTCCTCTTACCAATATATATAGTTCGATTGTCCCAGTTGGATTTCGATCACCTTTCTAGTTTTTTGTATGCTGGTGTTTTTTTCAATTCTAACTTCTCTTACTTCTCTCCCTAGGATTGTTCTTCTTTGCTGGCATATGAAGAGCCAGACAAGTCCACTGTTGGATACCTTCTTAGAGAGTCTCAACGGGAGCTTGTGGCTGATGCAATTAATGCAATGATCTTGGCAACAAATCCTAATGTGAAAGATGCAAAATGTTGCTTGCAATCACGTCTCGAGAGGTTACTAAGACAGCTTACTGCTTGCTTTTTGGAAAAAAGGTCCTTGAATGGAGGTGGTGAAGCTTTTGATTTGCGTAGAATTCTCAACAGCGGTAAGAAAGGTGCCCCTGTTTGGCAGGGATTAAAATTAGATTTTTAGTAAGTTTTAATAAAAGTTGATGAAATGTATGGTTGAAAAGTTGTGGGTCCCATAAAATGTGTGGTTAAAATTAATTGTTGATTTCGACATAAATTCAAATCTGAATTTTAATTTCTACCAAACAGGGGCTAAACCTTGCTGATTCGGATTTCTTGGGTTGTACCCCATCCCATCGATCTCTTCAGAAGCATCTCCATCCAGTGACAAAGCTGCTTTCGATGAATACAAGTTAAGGCCTCGAATGGCCACTCCATTTGTCGAGTCTGCTTATTTTACACGTAATTGGGAGCACTGAAGGTCTTGAGATTGTAATGTCAGTTACAGAATTTGATGTATTTAGACCTGTTAGAATCATAACATTGTGAGCGTGCAGGATGACTTCTGTCTTTTTTTTTTTTTTCATGTCCATTCCTTTAATGTACCATTTGAATGTGAAATACTTTGATATGGCTCACTGTAAATAAACGAACAGAAAAAAATTCGGTAGGATCCCCCCTTTGTTAGCATTTCAATTTTCAAGATTGTCATTTGATAAAAGTAATAGTAGTTTAGCTAAACCTTTTTCGATTTAACCAAAATGAGTCTTTTTGTAAACTAAATCATCGACGTCTACTTTCCTAAATCACAGGAAAAAGAAAAATATACCATTGGAAATACAGTCTAAGTAGTTTAGCTTTCTATTTGCACAATAATTCGATTTAAATTCTGAACAAGAATATAAAAATAAATAAATATATTCATGAACATCATATGGCCATCCTCAAAATTTACAATATACTTGCTGTATCACTTCATTTAGGCACCCAAAAGTAATGGTATTATGAACAGCAATCTTGAAGAATCACTTTACTAAATTGCATATTGCAAGCCTAAAATTCCGAGGCGCCCTTTGATCCTTAGGCCTCGATCTCACGTAATCTTGAAGCTGTCAACGTGAAAGCTTGATTATGAGGTAAAATCAGTGACCCAAAAGCAAACTGAAATCTAAATTCTGTAGCTAAATTCCAAGGCGCCCTTTGATCCTTCGGCCTCGATCTCACGTAATCTTGAAGCTGTCAACGTGAAGCTTGATTATGAGGTAAAATCAGTGACCCAAAAGCAAACTGAAATCTAAATTCTGTAGCTAAATTCCAAGGCGCCCTTTGATCCTTCGGCCTCGATCTCACGTAATCTTGAAGCTGTCAACGTGAAGCTTGATTATGAGGTAAAATCAGTGAACCATAAGCAATCTGAAATCTAAATTCTGTAGTGAAGTAAATCGCAGAAATCTACAGTTCTGATGTACGGGAAGATTTATCATTATCAAAGGCACAATATACCCAATGAAATGCAAGAATAAAATAATGAAAAAATAACAGAATCGAGGCCAAAAGTTTTAATGGATTCTATTCAAGAATGAATACCTCGACCTTGCGGAGCACCAGCTTCTTGCCATCATTTCCTTTAATTCAGCAGACGAAGGTAGACAAGTTTATTAACTGAAAGAAAAATGAAAGTTTAGCAACTAACTTGGAACATAAAAAAGTTCGACCAAAATGACACAACAAGTTGGATGACTAGCAGTGTTTTCTTTGAACCCGTCTGAGTCGCTATATGAATACATATGGTCAAAATAAACTAACTCCAATCTTCCTCCCTTTAAAGGTTCTCCAAGTTTTTTTCTTCTTCTTCCACTTCAACACGGCCATTTTCTCACATTTCCACTTTCTATATCTGTAACGATTCCTTAACCAATTTGAGTAATCTTTTCCCTGTTTGCACTCAACAAAATCAGCTAAATCGTCAAAATCAGACATTTTCTCTCCCTCCTTTAACAAGCACTTAAAAAAGATCTCCCCATTGCTTGTTTCCTCTGTTTCCTCTTCCAACCCTATGGCACCCTCCATGTCTGGTGCACTTAAATCTCCTGTTTCTTTACTTTTGTTCGCCAGAGAATCCCTAGTGAAAAAAAATTGATAAGTTAATAAACAAGATAAATAAAACCCAAAAACTTGCTCTCTCCTACATAAAGAATGCAGTTCTGCAGAAACAGTTTGTAATTCAAATTTGAAGTGACACAACCAAAGTAGATAACACTATTTTAGCACACAACTACTCTCTTACCCCATTAGGGCTCTCTATTGCATATTGTAACGACCCGGGCCTCATATCTAAGCCGTTATATCATACGTATAGCACAACTGCTCTCTTACCCTCTTAGGGCTTTCTATCGCATATTGTAATGACCCAGGCCTCGTACCTAAGCCGTTATATCATACGTACTATCTGCTTTGAAATGACATCTACCTTCTTATCCCCTCACGATTTTCTATCGCGTTCCTCAGGACTCGAATCCAAGATCTTTGCCTTGTGAGAGATTTAAGTTGAATTATATTTTGATTCATTTTTATGTTTCTAATCCATTTTTATTTTTTTTAA
>CAIGRB010126302.1:11152-24518 GCA_903798255.1 Fraxinus quadrangulata | reverse complement strand
AGAGCATTACCTCCTGGAATTTGACATGTAGCAATCCAGATGAAAAAGATTCTTTATTGGAATCAACCATTGACCGCAGTGCATCTAAACTACCCTCTTCGAAAACAAATAAATTCAATATGGCAATAATTGTCAACAAGCAACCCTTAACTAAACAATCTAGCCCACTAACAAAGCTCAAGGACATCAAGCCATAAAAATGCAAAAACATCATTTTAGAAACCGTATGCCTCGTAACATGGCTCGACATCTCATTGAATAGAACTTGTTGGGTGGGTAACTGAATGCCGAAGTTTCTGAAAGTAGTGATTATGCCCATAATGAAATCATACTCCTTACATGAAGAAAAATCTTTCAAGGTTTTCGGGCAACCTAAATCATCACCCTGTCTGAGACGCCGTACGGCTTGCCCCAATGAAGTGCTCATTAACTTCAACAAGGAAGCAAGAAGATATACATCCTGCAGACTTGTACCCTCAATTGAATGTATTGCAGTGTCATCGAAGCTTTCAGAAGCTCTGAGAATTAAGCAACTTAAGATACCTAAAATATCATCTCGACATGATACCTCAAAAACAGTTTGCATCTCCTTCACAAATCTCATGGCAGAACTTACAAGATCAGATTTCATTTTAATGAAAATGCCATGCAATTTTGGACGTGATGAATCATCTAATCTGGATATTAGAGTATCAATCTTCTGCTTTGTCTCAGGCAATATATAGGATTCAAACAATGGATGAAGTCTTTCGTCTGATATATTAGATTTATCACAACCTACACCACTTAGAGAATAGCCATCTATTTCCAAACTAGACATGTGCTTCGTGTACAAAATGACCGATTTTTCAAAAACTGACAGGAAGCAGTTCATAAGTTTACGATCTGGTTTCGGGCTCTCTATGTCTATCATATAATTGGCTTCAGAAACCAAAGAAATCAGATGTGCTTGCATATACTTTGGAGCAGAAATCATGATAGGATTGAGAAGTAATGATACTGCAGTAACCAGACTTATTTCTGGAGCTCTGTACGAATATTTAAGTTCTTTAGCACATATGCCAAATAATCGGACGAGAAAACCTTCAAATGCAAGCTCATCAGAAAATGATTTTAAAAAATGAGTGCAAATCACTTCCATTACAATCCCAATATCCCCCTGAGTAGAATGAGAAATAAACAGCTTTTCTCCAATAGACGCAACAGAATCAATCAGCTTAAAGTACCCTCTTAGTTTCCCATGAATCGAAAGCTCGTCTAGAAATACCTGTGCAATAAAATTTACAAATTACATGGTCAGAACTCCAGAAATATTCTTCAAGATGTAACTAAAATTACGAATATCAAGAAACAAATGTGATATGCTTAAAAATATACAAACAAGCTACCAAACATTCGAAATCACACAGGAAAGCATAGAGAAGCAAGTTCTCAAGCTTGTGTATCTATCTTTGAGAAGATAAAACCCCGTTAATATCTTTCTGTGAAAGAAACTGCTGCTTCCTGTAACAGAAAGGTAGAGATATAACTACATAATCATCACACAGAACCCGATGTGAATACACAAAATCCTTCCTGGAGATCGACAGAAGTTTTTCTCTCTTTCTTTTCACATACAATGCTTCAGGTGAGAGAGAGAGAGAGAGAGAGATCGGTACAAAAAAATAATTTATTGCAACTAATTAAACCAAAAATTTTATACCTTGGCCATTTTTTTCAAATTATCTAGATTGCTGATCTATTAGGAAAGCTACCAACAAGATGTCTCATTGAATTCGAGTTTAACATTTCTCCACATGAGTATTAAAACAATGAATGCAAAATTCCGAAGGTTTCATATTAGTGCAAAACAATGAACATGAAATTTTTGCTACTCCTCTATTGCAAGTCATAGAGAAGTCAAGAACATAAAAAAGTGGACTATCAAATTACCTCCAGCATTGCTGATTGGAAAAAGAGGTAAAGATTAGATGGTTCTAAAATGTAAAAGGAGGCAGTAAAGTCTTCAGCATAGGATGTTGTACAGTTACTGTCACCGCGAGCGCACTCATGAGAAACTGACTTCTCAAAGTTAAATGCACTTTTCTCCCTTCTGACAAGCGAATTTGGTGAACTCAATTGTCTGAGTATCCTTAACAGAATGAGACCTTTCTCCAGAAAAAGATTTTGTTGGGCTACAAGCAGAATCAACAGTACTAGGCAACATCTCAACAGCAAATTCACTATTTCAGCGGCATCCAACAAATCCGAGTGGGAGCTAACTTCTTCAAGATTCTTACTCGCAAGGTTTTCACATAAAGCTAAGAAGTACTTAAACCTCTCAGTTATTTCTTTAAATAGTACATCAGAGAGTCTGCATACATCTCCGAATGCCACTTTGATCCCTTCGTGGTAAATTTCCAGGTCAAAGTCGTTCAAACCAACTGCACATTTGGCACTCCATTGTCGGGTTGAAGACAAATGAACAAGCAGAAGATACAAACTTTTCAAGACCGGTGGTTTTATCCCCTGAAATATTGAGTCCTCTTTTATATAATAAATCAGAAAATAAATGCACCAGTTATCGTGACAAAAATATAGCAAAGAATTTGCATAATTCCGATTTCTAAAGATCCATTCAGCAAGGGGGAAAACTGAAAGATATATATGTATCCTGTGATTATCTTTTTTAGAAGTCGATGTCCTAGCATTTAACTCGGTGATACCGCCATAGACCAAATTGTTGCACTATAATTAAAGTCATCTTAATGAACTCCTCCTTCCATTTGACAAAATATCAAAACCGAAAGAAAACAACAGAAACAAAAAATGAAAACTTTAAGCTGCAAAAGGACTACGACACAGCCCAAGCTCCACTAGGGAAGCAATGAGGAATCTTAGTTCGCTTCCAAAATGCGAAGTAATACTATAATGGAAACATTATTTCCTTTATCTTCTATCAACAAGTGTAAATTTACAGTCATAAAAACATAATTCCTTCCCAATTGTTTCAAAGCTCTCAACTTTTTGAAAAAATAAAAAAATAAAATTAGTTACAGAACTAGTTACCTAATATTCCCTCGTGAAATTCTAAGTCGGCAAACAATTTATTCAAGTAATATATAAACACACAATTAAATTACAGGCAAAAAATAGAGTTTGATTCAGAAGAATGATTGGCTAATCAAAGGGAAAAACCTGAACCTGAGGGGATTGAATTGCTCTGAGAAGAGTCCTGAAAGTGCGATAATTATCAAAATTATTATCATCTTCTACTGGGATTTCGTTTTCAGCCCTTTTCTTCTTGCCTCTCCTCTTCTTCAGTGAACCCATTGAAAAACCCTCTAGCCGTTAACAAAATTCTCTCTCCCTCGCACGGAGAAGACGAGTGTGCTATAGGACTTGGCAGCTGGAGATTTTGGTAAAAGTTCTTAAAGCCTATGGCCTCATTTTTTGGACAACTCATTTTTTCTTCGAACTTGCACACTTTTACGTAAAATGATATTACACATAAAATTTTTTAAAAAAATTATTTTTTAATCACGTATTATTTGAAAAATTATTATTTCAAAATTCATTTTCTCCAAATTTTCATTAAAATTAAGCTCAAATAAGAACAAAATGTAATTAAAATTAATTATTGACTTTTGTTTTAGATTAAAGTCTAAATTTTAATCCATGAAAATTGTTTCAAAGATTACTTGGGCCGTATACCACTCTAACTTCAAAAATCTTCTCAATCATCACTTAACTTTCAAAATTTAATTTTCATTTATCACTCGTCAATATTCTATTTGTTGGCTTAGACAAAACTATTACATGGCATGCAGAATTCACACATGACAACACAAATTGCCGGCCAATTCTTCTAATAAGTGATAGATGAAGAGCATGGTGATTTTTCAATAATATTATGAGGTTTCATTGAATCCACGTGATGTGACTCAAAGTTCATTTTCAAAATATAATCCTCTAAAAATATTAAAAAAAAAACGAAAAGGAGTACGAAGAAATAATTTTTTTCGATAATAAGCAATCAAAGTACCATTGGTAATCACTGACAGCATTCATTATCGTGTGCATCAATAATCACATATGGTGTGAAATTATTTTATTATGTCTAAAAAAAATTATAGTCCAAAAGATTAAGTACAAAATGTTTTCGACCGTAAACATTCAACATATTTATTTTCCAAAAAAATGTATTCAAGGTGAGAAAATGAATCCCTGGTTCCTGGTTCGTTTTAAAATGTATACATGAAGTATACTTCCGTTTTAAAATGTATACATGAAGTATACTTCTAAAATGAAGTCAAAATCAAATATTAATCTCAATCAAACACTAAAGATTCGGTTTATAATCCCATTATAAAACGAACCAAACAAGCTTGATTCACTTTCTTGATTAAGCTCCGAAACTATTCAAAACGATTCATTTCCAAGTGTTTTGCACATTCATGGTCATTTGAGACCATAGATTGCTGAGATTGTTCCAAGACCACATTGTGATACAAAATGAATTGGTGGACAAATAAAAATATATAAGAACTTCGATTGAATCTATGTTGATGAATTTATATTTAAGTGATTGCCTTTAGCATTTCAAATTTCATCTAAACTTCAAAAAAGTTTCAGACTCGTTTGGACTAGCTTTTGAGAATAATAAATAGCAAGATCATTGCATTTCTTCTCAGTGTAGATATTGGGATACATATTGCAGTGCACAAAACATTTTTCTTCATGTCCCAATATGGATGAATATGTGATGTTCACATAGAAATTTGCTGAGAGGAACCTCGAAAGGCTATATGAAATAGATTTGTCTGCCAAAAGATAAATCACCTTCAAACGCTGATCGTGCTAAATCTGATGTACAGAAATACCCTATATTACCAAGCGTAGCATAATATTGAGGCTAACGACGTGAAGAATATGGTTGGTTTACGTGTAGCAGAAGCTGTAGAGGGTCCGGTAACTCCATTTTCAAGAACGGGTATTTCATTATTGGAATCAAAGAGGACGAAAAGAACTAGGTTAAGCATAAAGAAAATATCTCATCGGGAACTATTTCGAACCTTCTCTTGTCTCAGGTCCAGAGGAGAACTTAGGTCCCTCAGCGACTTGGATTTATACCAACTTAATAATCCCATTTTTCATTTAATTATAATGATGCCATTGTGGTTTGAATGTACTGACTATTCCTGATCTTGCCTATCTCAGATGCTTGAAAGTGCCAAAATACTACAATTTTGCACCTTCCTTCAAATGTACTAAAGAGTTCCCCGTAAATGCTGTCTTTTATCTCTATCTTCTACATTTCTATTTAATTAGCCAAATTTCATGGTGTCTGTGAAATCTGTTTGCATTTGGTAGCTGTTGAGACGCGGAACCTCAGTGCCAATGCATGAAAAACTTCCGGTTCATGCCAGTTGAGATCAGTCGAGGATTAACTTTTTGATGGAAAATTTAGCATTCTCTTAACACGTTGAACTTTTAAATGACATTATTCAATGGTTTATTGGAAATGCCACCCTTAAAGGTTCTTGTGCCACTTAATCAAAGGGTTATTTAGCAATTCAAAGGGCATTCCTGCGGTTATAATTATAAGATCTTGCATAATACAAGAATGCTATGAATGTTACCATGCTAAGTGCAGCAAGTAACCAATAGAAGTAATCGAGATGAGCCCGATTAAGGTTGTTCGAAAACCAGCCGGTTTTCCCTCGCCCACCAGTCACCTTCTCAATGGCAGATATAAGAAAGCTGCTAAGGAAGCTCCCAACGCCGAAAATACTAAGGTAGAGAGCAAGACCCGTGCTTCTCAATCCACTTGGTACCTGTTACAAACAAGCCTCCACGATCAAGTTTTAGGCAAAACATAAAAGAGACAAAATTAACATTTTAACACTACCTGATCATAAAAGAACTCTTGCAGGCCAACATAGGCGAATACTTCAGCTATTCCAAACAACAAATATTGAGGTATCAACCACCATATGCCCATGGGAACTATGGTCTCCGGCATATCGACTAGGCCATATTTCCGAGCAGTTTCAAGACGTTTCATCTCTACAACAGCAGCAACAACCATAGAAAGTAGAGAGAAAACTAGCCCAGTTCCAATTCTCTGAAGCATCGTCAGGCCTGATGGCTTCCTAGTTATAGCTCGTGCGAAAGGAACCAGAATGCGGTCATAAATAGGAATTAAGATAACTGTCGAAAGGCTGGTGAAAACCAGTAATGAAGCCGCTGGCACTTTAAAGTTTGGACCAATGGATCTGTCCATTGTAACTCCTTGCTCGGTGAATAAAGTGAACGCTTGAGCATACACAATGGTGAATACTAAACATGTTGCCCATATTGGAAAGAGCCTGAGAATTCCCTTGCCCTCTTCGACTTCATTGGTACTATGAAAATCTTTGTCCGAACTACGGGGTGAAAGGGATGTTTTATCAGCAAACCTGCCAATGAAGGAAAACCGAGAAAACAAGTCAAGAAATGTTCAATCGTGTTATCTAAAAGTTAATCCCGCGAAGAATAAAGCTTCTCCAAAAAAGATAACGCAACCAAATTCATACATTTTAAACATACGGCTCTAGACTCTAGAAGAATAAAACTATTTGCACCCGATTCTAATAGACAAACTACTTCAAATAATAGTTTCCCTTACTTGAATTGCGCTTCTTCTCCCATGGATACTGCTGAAGTGTTAATACTTCGATTTCTGAATGCCTTACGAAACGCCAACCAAATTTTCACAGACAGGCTATTGTCATACCCTTTTCTGCTAAACCTGTAAGTTGTTGTTCCAAGCAAAAACACTATCAACGCAAGGATCATGACGATGCATGGAATTCCAAACCCAAGACCCCATCCAAGGTTGTCTTGAATGTAGTTCAAAATCGAGATTGTTATAGTATTGATTGCAACTATCGTGAAATACCACCAGTTGAAGAATGAACTCTTGGCTTTCGACTCTTCGGGATCCCGAGAATCAAACTGATCAGCACCAAATGCCTGAATGCAAGGCTTGTGTCCGCCTTGTGCTATAGCAACTAGATACAACGACAGGTAGAAGATTATAATTTGGAGCCGAGAAGAACATGATTTCTTGGCATTGGCAGCATTTTGGGTGTGACACGAGTAGAAAGAAGGCAAAACAGCTGAAAGGGTCAAGAGGCCAAGCCCCTGTCATCATTTGAGTCCAAGGTAAAAGTTCATTACTATTCCTATACAATTACATTATGTTTCGTAAAGAGGATTCATTAATATTAAGAAAAAAAAGAAGTTAAGATTATTATAAATTAAAAGAGCGATATGTACTACTGAGAGTAATGCACGAAAGAAAAAAATGATAGTACAAAAACACACGATTAAAAGGGTTCACTTTTAATGCGTGAACTATGTCTGCAAAATTGTACTATATCTTAGAAGATTACAATGTGATTTTAAACTCACGATTATCTTTGTTTTTTTCTCTATTATAACACACATGAAGGAGGCTTGCTCTAATAGCCCATAGGAGGAAAATATTAGGTCAAACCATAGTCAAAAGGGGAAAAGTGTATAGTATAGGATCATGCTAAGCATCCCATAAGAGGAAAATTTTAGGTCAAACCACAATCAAAAGAGTAAAAATATATCGTATAGGACCATGCTATGCGTCCAGAGCCACATGGGCCCTAGAAGCACAGCCTTATTGGTGGAGGGCCTGTAGTATATTGACTACACATCCAACAAAATCTTGCTCATAGTACTCAACATACACTAACTGCTCCATCCGAAAATGTTTCTATCTAGTTCCAGAGGAACAAATATCATAATCTTTTTCTTCTTCGAATAGAATTACGTAAGATTTGAGTCTTTGTCTTTTAAAAGCTATTTTTGTCATGTTTAGTGTACCGCAATAGTCAACACTATGTTATTAGCATAGCATATTCAATGTTGAAAGTCCCCGCAAGTTTCAACTTAGGTACGTGGACTCAATAGAATAATTACAATCAACTCTTTTTTGAATATACCTACCCTCATTTTCTGAGTCGAATGATTTCACGGAATCAATTTTCTACTTAAATTTCCATAACAGAGAAAGAAATTAAGAAGAAGAATTACTAACCAAAATGTATAGCACAGAAGCAATTATAATAGTGCGGTATCGACCTATATATGAGTCAGACACAAAAGCCCCCAAAAGTGGCAAAAGCGACGCCGTTCCATACCACACATTCAGGCTGGCCGCCCCAGTTGCAGTTGATTGACCCAATGGGCCTGTCAAGTATGTTATCAGATTCAAAGTTATCCCATAAAAGGCAAACCTCTCTGCCACTTCAACACCTAACCAAAAAGATAATTAAAATAAAAATAAATTCTCCAATTCTAAAAGAAAAAACTGGTAGCAAGTTCGACACGTTAAATTAAATAAGATATCAAGTTGTAAACTCAAATCTCACAATAATGGCTCAGGCGGTCTGGCCTACGGCACGGAGGTAGTCTTCACCGTCTACATCCCCCAGCCCATTCAATTTTTTTATTAGAAATTTCTAGTGTAATTTTTCTTTTTTCACGTATTAACTCGACTTGTAATTCGATTCTGAATCCGTCCCTGGAACCAATCTAAATTGATCCTAACTACTAATGATACTATATAGCAATAGTCCAATCTAAATAATGCATAACAATTAATATGAGCATGTTTGGTAAAAATAAAGGTATTAACTTATAAGTTGAGACCCACAATTGTTTAATCCAAAATTCACAAAACCGTGGGAGTTCCCAACTTATCGGTTGTATAAACTAGTTGTTCGGATTTTGGATCGAATAATGTTATGTATGAACTGGAAATATGGGAAAAATGACAACTAAACGATAAAATTCAGAAGGTGTTTGATGGGGATTGTAATAGAAATTTTTGAAATGTGTGGTTAAAAAATTATGGTACCTATGAAAGATGTGGTTAATATTGATTATTTGATTTTAATTATAATTAAAATCAAATTTAATCCAAAACAAACATGTTGACATGATCATTCAATTACTAGCGGATCACACAATTTGTGGGTCCCGTCTCATAAGTTAAAGGCATTTTTATTTGTTTTTTAGCAACAGATGATCATCAACCAACGGCACGCGTGACCTGCCAACCCCAACCTACGGTCTGCCACCTTCCAAAAATTAAAAAGTGAAAGATGAAAGAAAAACTTTCTTGTAGGTTGACAACCCCAAGGTGGACCCTCCTATTGTGAGGGGCCTGTAGGAGGGGTGGAGGGGGGCGCGGGATTGTCAACCCCCCGGTACATATGGCCTCACCCTAGACAAAAAGATATCAATTTTTAAGTAAAGCTGTACAAATAGTAATTAACCTCTCAATTTAAGCTCATGTTTAATTTGGATTAAAATTTCAAGTTAAAATTAAAGATTAATTTTAATAATATATTTTATGGGATCCACAATTTTTCAACTTCACATTTTATTAATTTTTATCAAAATTTACTAAAAATATAATTTTAATCTCTATCAAACAGGAACTAAAATCAATACTTGGCATTTTTAATAGGGAGAAAAAAGATAATGTTTTGCTTCTAAGCTTAAAGTTTAGTATATATTTTGAGAAAAGGAAGTCCTCATAAAACATAAATTACTCTTTTAGTCAAAAATAAAAAAAAGCAAGTTAATCGACATGTTTAGTTGAGCTTAAAAGTATATTTATTTAACTCCAATTTGGTCCCGTTAAATTAAAATTTATTTTGCTCTTTTTTCCTATCAACTACACGTTCTTAATATTACACTTAACCTAATAAAATCTTTTCTTTTTAACCACACGTTTTCTAAAAAAAAATATTATTTCTCATTACAAATTGAAATAAATGGAGCCCAAACAGGGCTTATTTGCAAATTTAGCCAAGCAAGAAGAGTGGTAAAGGATGGAGATCAGTATCGAAATACAGATAAGTTCAAAGAAAAAAAAAAATTACATTGGAAAAGTTACTACGAGCAATTCAGAGAAGAGATATTGTTTACCCATGATGAGAAACGCTGATCTCCATCTACCGGAATGGAATCGATTCGATGGGCGGTCCTTGTAATCTACACAATCTTGAACACTAGTGTTTGAATTCAGCAATTGAATTTCTTCATCTGACATGTCTTTAGAGATAGTTCAAAACGAAATTGGAAATCCTTTTAAGCAAAAGAAAGTGAATTTGTCTGCAAACAATTCATCTGTGCGCTGTCAGTCATCTCGTCATATATCATAGCATTACAATTGTAAACACACCACGTGCCATTGAGCCCACATTTGACCAAGACAATGCATTCATTTTTAACCATATTTATGTACGAAAACTCAAAATTATTTCATACTTTTTAATTACACATTTTTTTTAAAAAAAATACTATTCAAAATATTATTTTTCTCTAATAATTATTGTCAAACATGGACCGAGTTATTAAATTATCGACTATACTACATATACATAATATATTTACATAATAGTTTATATACATATGATGTGGTGAGATATGATTGAGTCAGAATTTCTTCAACCAAATAAATTTAAAAAAAAAAAATTTCAATTAAATATTATTTACATCATTAATCTATAAATCAATTTATATATTATTATGTACAAGTAACATTACTCTTAAATTATTGAATATTTTCATTTCAAATTGATCTCTAGCTTTAAGAAACAAAGAACATAATCTTTACTTTTAATTATAATTGTATAATCAATTTATAATGATGAAAACCATCAAAAGTTCATTAAATCGCCGAAGAATCCTCGTAAAGACCTGTCTAACTTTAAATTTTTGGACACGAATGCAATATGAAAAGAGTATTACGTAAGATACTAGTAAATTGGGGTGAACTCTCCAACCTTTTACATTTACGTGATTATAAGTTCGTAACTTTTAAAATTAAAATTGTTATCACGTGTGACTTTTACATGATTCACAACTAGTGGAAAAATTGTCAAATTATTTAACATTTATCTCCAATCCACTCCCAAGATTTCCAATTAAGCTATAAAAAAAAAGTTGATGGTTAATTTGCTCATTTCCGAATACTAAAGTCAACTTGCTATAAAGGAAAATGAGTTGGGGACTAATGGTACAATATTTTTTCCTACAAATATTTGATGCGTTAATTTCACTAATAGTCACCGAAGTTTGTGCAAATATTTAAATTGGTCTTTAAAGTATTCCCCTTTCTCTATTGGTCATTAAATTCAACGGTTCCACAATTTGTCACTCAATTGCTAAAAATGAAGTACAATTTGACGTCGCGGTTTAGATTTCTTGAATAAAATTGCACAAAAAAACCTTCCAAAATGCTAAAATATCACATAAGTGGTTACTTTCATTGTGGGTTAGAAATGACAGAAATTCGAGAATTTCGCCCAACAATCACCATTTTAGTGCATTGAGTTATAATTGATAGAGAAGTTGGCAGCGTTTAATCACATGTGTACTTAACAGGTGAAACGGTTAATAAATCCAGTGAAATGGTTAATGATGCTACAAAAAATCTACACCTGCAAAATCTCGGGCTTTACAATTGAAGATGAATATGAACAGAATCTCCAATACTTGAAACAAGGCGTCAAAGTGTATTCTCGTCATTTGCTTAAGTTAAGAAAGAGAATTTATATGTGAGGCTATAAATTGAAAATTATATAAAAGCTTACTTGAATAATAATAAATTGAGATCTTGTATTTATAGAAGTAGATAGCACGCTGGTAGTAGAATTAAGTTACTTGATGCCTTGTCCTTTCAGAAGTTGTAGAGGTGTTAAAGCTGTAGGGTTTTGTGACCCAAATTTCGGAGTAGAGTTTGCATAGTTTGGATAAGACTAAGATGTCAAAATAGAATCCAATGAAGAAAAACAGAGTTGACAGTGCCCACCTATTGCTCATCAAATGCTTAAGCGGTGGGGGCGAATTAACAGGTAGCTGCCACTTGCCTAACGCCCAATTGGCGCTCGAGCGCCGCATCATTTTAAGATTTTCCTTATTTTGTTTTTACGCGTATTTTTTTTACCAAGTTTCCATCTTTAAAACTATTTCTAGAATTTGGCATGTACCCTTATAAATAATATACTCTTATTTACAAGTTTTGTATTACTGAAAGTTAGAATCATTGGGTAAGAACACAATTATTGTATATAGTTGTTCAATAAAATTTCAAATTCCCCTGTCAAATTAAATCCTTGTTTTTGTATTCATCTTGCTGTTGTGATCAATATTTCATATCGTGTCGTATAACCTTGTCCGGTTTCTAACAAAAGTTCTATCATAATAGGACTAAGGAGATTAAGTAGGACCCAACATTATCGGAGTTAGACTTTAACTTTTTGAAGTAGAGTTATAATAAGTGTTGATAGCTAGGATAAGGCAATTAGCCGAGGTGTCACGGACCGCACTTTTACTTAAGTCCCGTGACTCTATCGTAACCGCAATTTGCACAACTTCGACCGCATATTGTAAATATTAGTTCAAGTTTGAGTTGTAATTTCATTTCCGTTGTAATAGTTTATTTTCATTGTAAAATAGCTAGAAAATAGGAAAAGTTTAGTATGGTTTTTCTACATTTAAACATCTACTCCCGTTACCTGGGTTTTTGTTCCGAAGTTTATTATAGGAGGTATTAGTCTTTCAAACATCTTTTAAACTTTCTAGTGTTCGCCCCCCTGCACTAGCCAATTGTAATTTCCTACTTTCGTTAATTTGAATTTCTTGCTTTCAGTAATCAATGAACAATTTTCTTTCAATGGATCTCAATTTAATGTTGCAAGCTTTCTACAATTTGTAATCAAATCTTCTTTCGTCCCGAAACTATCGAGAAAATGCGGAAGGTAGTCTAGTGAAGCAGACTACTGCCGCAAAGAGTTCCTTTCTGTGCTAAGAAGAAAGACACCCTGTGAAAGTTAGTATCATAGCAGTACCGCTCGAGCACGCGGTGTTGTTATGAGACAATATCGTGTGTTCTGGCGGAACATGATGAAAGAAGCTTTGGGGAAGACATATGAAAAGGGTTGCGTTGCGCAATTGCTATGTGCCTTTCAAGGAGTTTTGAGGAGCGCACATTGCAAGACACAATGATGAAGATTGTGTATTTAATTCGACATGCGTCGAGGCACTGCGATTTGAAGGCTGTCCATACGAGGAACTAATGCTCAGAGGGGCGAGGGTGAATGTTGGTGTTGGAGGCGGTAAGTACGAGTTACTGTGGGTTTGTGAATGTCCGTTCATATGGAGGTGGTGCCGTTATTATTCTTGGAAGACGAATGCGTGTTGATGCGAAACTCACTTCTCGCTACGAGGACTTAAGCGAATTCGAATGGAGGAGAATGTCACGTAGTGAGAATGCTTATCTCCCCATTCGACA
>CAIGRB010126302.1:0-10629 GCA_903798255.1 Fraxinus quadrangulata | reverse complement strand
TGGGCTGCTACAGTACGAGCTGAGCGGCCGAGCCGACGAGCCGTTCGGCGCGATTGCCACCTCTACATTTGGTCCATTATTATTTTGCATCATGTTAATTTTACTATATGTACTTTATTCTTGTAACACGTTATTCTTGCATTTTTATTGTCTGACATCCAAACAATAACATTTTAGGTGGAAAACTAGTGCGAGACTATAGCAGCTTAATTTTAGATCCTTAACTTTAAAAATGAAGTATTGAGACCTCAACTAGTTTAAATCTTTCGATTTTGTCCTCTTAAATTTAAGTCGGGAGTGGGACGAAGTGACACCTGCAACAAAAATACGCTAGTTCATCTTACAGAGGCATTTCCCAAGTTAAAAACTACATGCACAAGAAGAAAAATTAAAATACACAACACAAACTGTAAAGCATCAAAATTACCGACAATATCTACAGCCTAAAAATGATCTTTCCACTTTCACGAGTTGCTGCTGCTCAGTACAAGATCCTAAATAAAGCAAAAACTAGCATGATCAGACTGAATTAAGATGCTGTCCGAGGTTAACGAGGTGCCAAGTAAGGGACATTAGTGTAAGAACATTGAGTAAGGATGAATACTGATTCAGCCTCTTCAAAATTCCAGTCAATCGTAACAGCTGCGCCTTTCCTGCCGCTTTCTCTGTCCTATCTCGAGCTGCATCCTGTCTACTACTAGTATTAGGTCTTCTCTCACCTTGGGTGCCTGTACTGGCTGCCCGATCAGTCACTCCGCTGAGCTGTTCCATGACTAACCCTTCTTTCCCAGTGGACGGGGCAGCTCGATCAGTGATAGCATCTATTACTTGGCTGCTCGGTTCAGTGGTGAAACCCTCTTTCACTCTTCCTTCTTCCTTCTCCTTTTTCATTCTCTCCAACATCACCTGCATTAATTAAGACTGTTTATACATCTCATTCAAAGTCCAAGTGTGAACTCTTTAGCTTGTTTGGTAAGATAGAGGGCATAGTATTAGACAATAAACCAATTTAAAAGAAACTAAACTTGTGGTTATTGTACTATCGAATTATGTCCAAACAAACGTGCCCGTACTTGTCGCTCTAATGTAAAAAGAGTATACACCAATAGCAAAGCATCATCTCAATCAATTATTTATAGGTGTAGAATGTTTTTTGGAACAGTAGATTGATATAGAATGTGTATTTAAAAAATAAGAAATTTTTTTGAACTTGCGTGTAATATTATGTTATTGAAGGATGTGTGGTTGGAAGGTAGAGAAAAAAATATATTTTGATATCAATATCCAATAGGATAAACAACAAAAAATTAGTGTATAGTAATATTATGTACCTTACTGGATCGGGGCTCCAAGTAGAAGAGATTCACCAAAATCATCAACAAAGGTGCCCCGAGATTGAAACCTTGGAGAATCTCCTGTCTCATTGAAGACGACCTTTTAGTCCGACTTAAAACATGTCCTAAAAGGGCCAGCCCCACACTATATGTCATGGCCTTAAAATAAACTGGATAAATCTTGCTCTGCACCATCGCAAATTGCTGTCTAGGCATTGCCCCTGCCAAAACAAAACTCGAAACAAATGTAATCCACATACACATTCCATAAGCAGTGGCTAAACCCAACAAACCTAAAATCCCCGTCACCAGAGCCGTTCTCTCGCTAATGTTCACGAAAATGCCCCGAACCCTGTGAAGAAATTGATTCAAGCCTTTCTCCCCCTCATCTTTAACCCTTTGAGCACTATCCTTCACTTTTTCTGAGGCACTTTCCACAATTTCTCCTGCCTTCTTCGCGCTATCAGGGATTTTTTCTTTCGTGGCATCCATTATTCTCGAGCCATTTCTCACGATCTCACCTTGAAGATTCTTTGCAGTTTCAGAACCACCCCGTTTCGCCTTCTCCGTCGCCCCCCTCACTTCACTAGCCTTTTCATAAACTGTATCTTTCACACGTTCTTTTGCTTCACGGGATTTATGAGTAACCATATCTTTCAAATTACCAATGGCCTCTTTTGCTTCCTCCTCCACCTCGTGAACTTTCTCCGCCGCCTTGTCCGCCCCCTCGTGCGCTTTCTCTGCCGCCTTGTCCCTGGCAAGGTACGCTGTCTCTGCTGCTTCGTGGGCCTTGTCGGAAAGGGTATCTTTAGTTTTCCCAATGGCGCTGACAATTTTATGCTTACACTTGCCATAAGCATCGCACACAAGCTCTCCAGGACTAAATCTATGGTAAATTCCTTCTTCGTTTTTTTTCTCCTTTGCATCCTCCATATTTTCAGACAAATTATCCTTCAAATTTGTAGATTTTTCATCAATTTCTTGAGGAGAAATTGAAACTTTGGTATGTTTATCATTTTTTTCATACTCAACCACCACAACTCTATGCCCTTCTTTCAATATAACATCATCTTCTCTTGGATTGTGCTTTTGTGGGCTTGGAGAAAACACACCTGCTGTTACAAGTGTGGTCAGTACAAGACTTAAAGCCAAAACATTCATCATTTTCCCTCTATAACTAATTTCTCCCTCTATAACTGGTAATGGAAGTAAATGTGGGAGATGGGGTGGGGATATGTAAGAAGTTGAAATGTGGCCACGTAGAGAACTGTAGATTTTGAATGCAACACTTGTGATGATGCATGTTGTTGTAGAATTGTACGTGTCCACCTTTTGGTTGTCCTTATCCGTACATAGTACCACGTTTGTAAAATCGTATATTTCTGTCGGTACCTGTTCAAAATTCTCAAATTCTATCAAACTCTGAACTCTGAAGTATCTGTTGTACAATTTGAGATAATATATTAGTTATCGATGGCATACCAATAATTCATATTGGACCGTAAATCTCACATTCCTGATGTTTCAGGTTGATAATAGTCTTGATTCTTGAACCAGAAGTAAATGTTATTGAGTCGAGATTAATATTTTTTTTAGTAAATTTTGATAAAATTTGATGAAATATATGGTTAAAAAATTATAAAATTTATAAAATTTATGATTAAAATTAATTGTTAACTTTGATTTATACTAAAATTTGAATTTTAATTTGAATTTTTAAGGATTAAAAATATGAATACTATTGTTTGAAACTTTGTATTTGACTATTTATTATTTCAAAATTATACGTTCACAATCTTCGAGTGAAAATAATATTGTAATTAAATTTTGATATGATAGAGTGCTTAGCATTTTGGTATATATAAATAATCAAAATCTACTACTAATATGAAATTTTTAATTATAACAATATAATCAATTAAGTCCTTGGTCCTTATTAGTTTCAAAATTTTTTTTTTTTACTTATTTTCAATTATGATTTTTTAATAAAATAATATTACACGTAAATTAAAAAAAACATTCTTATTTTTTAACTCACATTATCCATCAAAATCACAATTTCAGATTTTTTTTTTCTTTTTGTAGAAAAGGGGATTCAAACATGCTCCATATATTGAAGTACGAAAATTTGTAGAATAAAAGCTCAATATAATATTAGTCACATCACTTGAACACATGACGTATATAAATACATGCAAAGCGTACACCATTTTCAAACTCACCCCTCACAAAAATAAAGAGAACGCGAATTAGAGAATGAGATTCAAATTTAGAATTTTAAAAGGAGTGTCTAGACGTCTTCAAGAAGCTACCTAGGCGCAATGTGCGACGGATGGCGGTGCCTTATTATGCGGTTAACGATTGCCGTTGACCGCTAACACGCGACTACACGTGCATTATTATTTTTTATTTAACTTTCTTTTAAAAAAAGTTTACAACTCTTTTAAGTTAAAACTTAAAAGTTGAGATATATATATAACTTATCTTTTTGTTGCAGACTTTTGAAAAAAATGTATAAAATTTCTATAAATTTGTTTTAGAAGCTTGATAGGTATTATTTTTAATTATTAAATTATTTTTTGATTGATTAAAAATTAAAATAAGAAAAACACTTTTTTACGATTTTATATATATACTTCGTCTAATCTCGTCTAGCGTATAATTTGACATATACGCATAGCCATGTATTNAAAAAAAAAAAAAAAAGAGGGTATAAATCTCAATTATTGTTAGGTTGCCGACAGTTTTGTTTGTTAGTCGTGTCCATAAAAATAATGATGAAATAACGAAATTCTGAATTATCCTTACTACAAACCCTTATCTTATGTTAATATAAAACTTAGAATCGGCCGTGTTCGATGGATACTATTGAGGAAAAAATGTATTTTAAATAATGAAACCTTAGAAAATATGTTGTTAAAAAATAAGAAAAAATTATTGATATGATCAAAAATATTATTTTATTGAAAAATGTGTGGTTGAAAATGTTTTGAAAGAATGTATTTTAATAGAATGTGTCACCACACATTCTTCAATAAAATAATATTTTTGATCACATCAATAATTTTTTCTTACTTTTTAACCACATATTTTCATCATATCACTATTTAAAATATATTTTTTCATCAATAATATCTATCAAATACACCCTTAGTTGATTCCACTTCTGTCCCACCATCTATTGGTGTCAAAATGTAGAGATGGCCCAAGATGAACCACCTCATTAATCGAAACTAACCTAGTTATTATAGACTGGTCCACGAATTATGACCGATTGTTAATTTTTGAGCAATGCTATGGATACAAGAAAAGTACTCACAGAAGCTAGACAGAATACACACAAACATGTGAGTCTCGATTTTTTTGACAATATTTAATTCACATGGGGCCCACCTTTCATGTGAATGTAATTTAAATTCCTGTACAAATTCTGCTTTTTTCCTGTACCTACAGTTTTTTTTCTTAATTTTTCAACCTAATGACCTATAAGGACAAGCTGTTAAATTCTATTTATAAAGTGTTTATTTATATTTAAGCTCAACGATATAATTTTCAAATATAATTATTACAGGTGGTCCAACTCGGCCTGACTAGCCTTCAATATTGGTTGGTTCATGAGTCGTCTGATCCACATATTTTGAAGACAGTTTGAGCTTGACCCAAATTATAATCTTAAATTGGCCGATTTAGGTCTATAGCGGATCTGAATTGCATGGATCGATACGGGTCAATTAACCTATTTTGACACTCCTAATCCTTCTCATACCAATCTTTATGTGGAAATTGTCGAATGATAACTATAGCCTCCATCCCCATATATGCAACTTAGCCCCTGTTTGTTGCCCATTTTTATATAGTGAAAATTAAGTTTTTTTACCGTTGCATCACCGAATTCAAATTTTATTGAGATGGAAGTCAACAATGTCAAGCTAGTGGGCCCCTTCAACGGTCACATTTCTGCTTACAATGAAGAAAAATAAGCAGCAAACATGCCCTTAATTGGGTCCAAATCAAAACCCAAGAATAATACCCCAACGAAAATATTTATATACATCATTTTTCTCTCCTAAAATTCTGGAATTTTTGTTAATCCACTAGAACATAATTGATCAAATATCAGAGAGACCTCAAAATGAATAGACCAAGTAAAAAGGCGTTGGCCCTAAAGGCAGACTTCTAAAGTTTACGCATGGAGGGAAAATGGATAAAAGAAGAAGAATGAGCATATGTACTACAACTCTCAAATATTGCTTGGTTGATCTTCACCAACTATCCATCTTGTCAACTGGCTTGGGTTGACAACTAGAGCCTTACATGATTTTATTAAAAATATCCCGAGATCAGAACCAATTCGATCATACTCCTTGAAAGCAGCTTCCATTTTTGCCTCGGCTGCAGAATCATCCATGGAGACAACTGTGCTGACACGAAGAAGACCAGCATAGTATTTTCTTTCTCAAGATCATTTTGAGAGGGTTCCATTGCAAGGCCCTACAAGTCAACTATTGAAATTTGGATATGACCCAAATTCCTTTGTTGAAGTTGTTGAAATAATTGAAGAATTCTAATTAAAGTACACGTCATGAAGAATTCAAGTTTGGAATGCTATTGGAGTCCTATGTCAAGTTGAAGTTCTATTTTGGAAGCTCATTGGGAGTTGAAATTTGTATTAGACTTGAATATATTAAATTATGGACTGGAAGAAAAGTCGTCACTTTTTCGCTAGCCTACTGCTAGCTGGTCGCTCGAGCAATACTTCCAAGTTTTCACCCGAGGCTCTATCGCCCGGCTCGCGCTACCCCGTCGCTCGAGCGACGAGGTTGTCACCCGACTCTCGCCCGACTGTAGTTCGAGCGACAGTGTTATTCCGTCCAAGCCCATTTCCTGTTTTAGCACGTTTTTGGATTCTACTTCAACTANAACACTTCCAAGTTTTTACCAGAGGCTCTGTTGCCCGACTCTCGCTACCCCGTCGCTCGAGTGACGAGGTTGTCGCCCGACTCTCGCCCGACTATAGCTCGAGTGACAGTGTTACCAGTCCAAGCTAGTTTTCGCGTTTTGACTCATTTTTGGCATTCTACTTCAACTACAACTCACCTATTACGATTTTGGACTTCCCCTACATAGTTGCCTAAAAATACTAGGCTCGTCTTTACAATTTGTAATGTGTGAGATATATAATTACTAACTTTTAGGATCATTGTAATTTTCTTTCTCCATTATTTTTTGTCAATAAAATTCTTAATTTATCTGTCATATTCTTCTCTTCTTTATTCTTTTGTTCTTAATCAAATACTTCATATTATGCCATATAACTTCAACATCTCAATCCGATGGTTGATTTTATAACAAGTGGTATCAATCATAACATCAACAAATCAGATGGATTATGTTTGTTTGCTATGCATTATGAAACACTATAATTGACAAGATTTTATCAATATTCATCGATAAGTAACTTCCATCTATACTCTTATATAATCATCTAAAAAATTGTAGTATTTCTAAGTCGAGAATAAGATTCTCCACAAACCGTATCTGGTCATCCGGACATCCGGTTCGCCAGCAGCGGTCACTTTTTTGACCATTTTGACAGAATTGTTCTAACGGTAAGTTGAGTCGTCCGGTTCAGAACCGAACGTCAGGATGGTTGTCCGATTGGACAAAAAACTTGGCGTTTTCAGCTGTTATAAATAACAACTCATCTACCATTTGAAAAACACTTTTGAGCATTCAATGTGATACTCATTGAGTCAACATTAATCTCTTAAATCATTTATTATCAAATCATTTTGCTCTTGAAAAATTCTTGATCAAAACTACTTGAAAATCATTTTATACATCAAAAATTTACACACCAAAAACTTGAACTCAATTTATTGCTATTCATTAAAATGTTTGCCTACTTCTCTTCTTATACTTAACTTTGTATTCATCATTCACTAAGAAGAGAAGATTTCACTTGTAAACTCATTTTGAATTGAGGGTCGTGTTGAGGTCCCGGAAAGCCCAACGTTGTAAAATGATCAGTGCTCCTTGGTTGTAAGTTACTGGAAGCATTGTAAAGGGTTAAATTGCACAATAAGTCAATCAATATAGTGAAAAAGACATTGTTCGTGTCGAAGAGCTTGGTAATGGGGGACGTAGATCATTGCATTAGATCGAACGTCCATAACAAATCGTTTGCACTCTCTATCACTTTTACTCAACGAATTTACTTCGCGCAAATTTACATTATTCCATTTACGTATTTACTTGTGTTTAGATTATTCTTTATCATTTGCGTGTTCACTATATTAAAATCTTGAGTGATTAACTAAAAAGTTTTAATAACCAATTCACTCCCTTCTTGGTTAACCAATCTTGGGCTTTCATGTACATGATATTATTTTTGGGTACTAATAGAAGTCTTTCTAATAAGTTTCTTAAATTTCGATCTAATCCTACATTTGTTTCTGAAGAGAATTTCTTTGTTGGGATAACTTTTATGACTTTTTGTCCTGATAGAGTAATTATTTGGTTATTTTCTAATATATAATTAGTAGTACTATTTTCACTAAATATTCCTATAAATTCTGTATAAATTAACAAATTATCTTCGTTTCTTTTCATTTAATATCCTTTGCTTTTTATCCCTATTTTAATATCTTTATGAAAACTTTTAATCTTGACTAAATAATCTGGTGTAAAGTATACTATTCCGCATTTGTTATTCATATCTAATTCTATGCTTTCTGGTAGCCATTGTTCTATGTTTGTGAATCTGTTATCGTATAAACATACTAATACTTTGGCTCCTAGATTTTCTCTATGAAGTTATTTATTCCTACTATTATTAATTCTAAATGAGTTTGTTGAAAATTCTTATTAATAATTTCTTTAAGGAATTCTTTTTCTATCAAATTTAAGGATATAAATTGATCTTCATGTGTACAAGAAGCATATCTTTCACCATAACGTTAGTATATTAAAGATTTACTAAATATATTTCCCTTTTTATATATGTCTAAAAATTTTACTAAATTTAATTTATTTTGTCTAAAAGTTTCTAACTGTTCTTCTATATCTATCAAGGATTCTAATCTTGTTTTGGATTCCATTTTTCTATTTAGTGTTTGTAGTAAATGATTACCTACCAGTTTACTACTACTAGCTACAATTTGCTTTCATTTATCCATTACGTATAAATCCACTTAGTCTTTTTAAATTTACTAAGTTCTTTGACTTTTCCTATATCTAACTTTTCTAACTTATTAGGTTGTCTAAATCTTGTCTGGTATTTATTGTTCTTTCTTTTTCTAACGTTTCAATTCTAGTTTCTAATTTTTCTACGTTGGGGTCTACTTCACTTATATTATGAAAATTGCCCTTTAATATTTCACTGTTTTGGTTTTTAATATATTCTAAATTGTTTTCTAAAGTTTTTATATTTTTATTTATACTTTCTAATAAACTTTCTATCTTTTTATTTGAATTGCTTCTTTCAGGGTTTTCTCCTAGATTTACAAGTAAATCTACAATACTATTTAACTGCATATCTTCATAATGTAAAAGATGCCTAAATTTTTTATCAAATTTACAAACTAAAGAAGCTGTATCTAAACTATATTTTCTTTTAAAGTTTCCTAAAATTTCTAAATTTAAATAATCTATTCTTTTCACAAACTAAATGGTCTAGACTAAAACACTGCTTTGATACCAATTTGACAGGACCAGTCGAAGTAAAAATCTATGTCTTTCTTTTTATTATTTTACTATTATTTCTATCTTCTCTTGCAATATTTATTTGTTTGTCTCTTCTTACAGTTTTTCAGGATCTTATATCTAGAAGCTTCAGTGCTTAGTGATTTGCCTCTTGATCTGTAAAGAGGAGTCATATCTATTCCTATCTAATGCAAATAGTAGATGGCTTTCTATAATAATTAATCTACCAATTTCTCGATTTTCTAAACAAATACTAATGAATTCATTAAAACTTTCTAATGAACAACAAAAAAGAGTAGATGAAGTATACTTATCTAATGGCATGAAATAGAAAAAACTTGAAACAATATTTTTGTAAGGGTACTTTACCATTCAGCAAATTAATTTATTCTTTTTTTTAACTCTCTCTTAGCTTTTTTCACGACCTTCTAAACAAGGCTTAAGACTATAACCAAAAGGATTTTCATCATGTTTAAAAAGGCTAAAATAACTCCCTCAATCAGGATAAAATACAACCAACTTAACTCAAAAAATTATTTTATCTTCTGGCCATGGAATCCAGAATAAAGAGGCCAATAGCATTACGTTTGAAAAGAGAATAAAGTATCATAATATTTTTTTGAATAAATTAATCACCTACTTGGTGTTTCCTCTTTTAGGCCTTGCCCAAAAGATAAATAAAAGAACAAAAAAGGAAGTATGCAAGAACTTACTTTAATTAACAGTCTTTGAATTTACAGCAAAAGTCTTTGAAATTACAACGATTTGTGAGCGAGATGTAGTAGTGTGCTCTTCTGTTTTTTTTTCTTGGGGTGTGTGTGATGTGAAAAGCATTTGGCTTTTATAGATAAGTAGATACTGGTACATCAGACCAGCTTTAAAAAAAAAAGCATATTTACAGGTGTGTGATTTATAATTAAAGGTATATTGTATATCTTTATAGGTATATGAACATAATGGATTCCTTCATTTTTAGCTCTTCCTTTTTGCATTTATACTTGTCATTGCCCTTTAATAATAGTCATTTCTTCATCTTTATCTTTATGTCGCTTCCTCTTTTTGAATTATTGTGCTATTTGTCCATCATCTCTAGGTAGGCTTCCTCTAGATCTACGTCCATTTGATTAGTTTTGCCATCAGATATGTACATCTTCTTCTGTGTTTAATTGGTTTTCTGATAATTCACCATTTGTTTTTTGAAAAGCCAGCAGATATAATTCTTTTTACTGAAAATTCAGGACTGGAATTCTTCCTATTGTAACTTTCATAGCGAGATGTTCTTGACAGAAAATAACTCCATTATTTCATTGTGCTACAAGTCTGGAATTACTATTTTAAATTTCTACCATTGCCACTATCTCTGAGATCCGTCTTTTGTAATCAATTGTCTAATTTTTATTTTGGTATTTGTCTTTGAAGAGTGTCTAAATCTTTTGACTCCTTCATATATTATAATATAATTATAAGATGGTATTATTATACCATTATTTATAAGAGGTGGCCTGAAAATAAATTGGATCATTAAAGGGTGATCCTTTAACTGATCAAGAATCTGTTTAAGTTTTGATGGAAAGAATCTGAAAGATCTATT
>CAIGRB010126247.1:0-10949 GCA_903798255.1 Fraxinus quadrangulata | reverse complement strand
TCTTTATTTAGTAAATATTATTATTTTTTTAATAAATTATTAAATACAACTTATGTTCCTTTAAAAATGATGATAAATTTATTATTTTTATTCGATAAAAAACTTAAATTTCCAATTAACTTTAAACGGGCGGGGACTATGTTTCCCGTACCCATCCCATTCCCGCTTCGGGGTAATAACCCCCGCCCCGTTTACCCGGTTAGGCTGGGGGCCCCACGAGTATCGGGTTGAACGGATTTTTTTGCCATCCATAATTTGGAGAAAAGCGACTTTGGTTTGCTACCCAATAGCCACTTATTTACTGAGATGCTCTGGACCATCGAATAAGATTGAAGATCAATGGTTCGTAGTGATGCTATAGATAAGTCCATTGAATTTTACTTGTGGTACATTAGTTCTTTACAGTTTGTATTACAGTGATTTAAAATGAATGACGTGGCCGACAGGAAATGAAAATGAATGAAAATATGAGACCACTTCAACCGGCCCAGATACATATTTTTAATTTTCTCTCTCCACTGAACCGAACCCTACAAGGAGAATTTGCCGTTGTGAAATCACTGCAAGTTCAATCCCCCAAAATTGACTCCCTAAAATCGATCGGCATCGTCTATGCATCTTCGTTTTAGGCTCGGTCGACGTTATTGTAAACCTTCCCAACCCATTTACTCACATACGGGAAGAGAATGTGAAGAAGTGAAATCAGTTGGAACCGTCCACCATATTGTTTGCCGGCAGTTATTATAACTCTGAAGAGCCTATTTACCCACCGGTGCATAGACGTCAAGACGAAAGCCCCATTATTAGAACTCTAAATAGTCGATTTATCCCCAAATCGACCGTGACCTGCGACGGCCTCCACACATCCACCAAAAGCATAATTCTGTGACATCTAAGTTGAATGGCTTCAATGTATATAAAATTATCTGATATTTTTCTCACATTCCGTAATTGATAGAGTATTTTTGATTTCTTCTTGCTTGTTGTATGAACATGAACGAATTTTTGGTATTTTCTTACTCATTGTATGAAGTTACCTATTTAGTTTTATTTTTTACTTTCATCTGTAAGGATTATACTTGGTTACGAAGAACCTGCATTATGGAAGAGGTAGAAGGCATGATAGAGAAAGGTAATTTCAATATTTTTTCGAATTTATAGTTTACGAATGTAAGGAATCTGATATGACGTATTAAATGAGGTTGGAAATGTCATGGGTTGTTGTTTTGCTGAACGTTACTTATTTATATTGTCACAGGAAAATAACTAATGATTCACTTGGATGATGAAGACTTAGTAGGATCCAATAACATGGATGTTACAGACCATGTGATCACTTTGGAAGAAGTTATTGTTGGAGGAGATGGTGTGATTGTGTAGGAGGTAGGTGTGAAGTTCAAGAATGAGAAAAAACTATTTGTTTTCGACAAAAGATATACGTACGACATAGGTTTTCTGGTTAGAAAAAGGAATTCCAAAAAAGGGATGATGGAGTAGTGAATTACCTTACATTGACATGTAGTCGTAAGGGCCGAAAAAGCAATAATACAATATCTTCTTTGAAGCTGCATCTAACAATTAAGACATGTTGTAAAGCTAGGCTAAACGTATCTTCAGATATTCATGGAATATGGAGAATTTGCACAGTCTTCCTTGAACACAATCATAAAACCAGTCCGTCAAAATCCAGGTTATATCAGTGCATTCGGGAATTGACTGCGCATGTGAAACAAAAACTTGAGGTGATAATACGGTTGAAATTCCTTTGCACAAAAGTTTCGACTCAGTAGTTGTTGAAATAGGTAGGTATGAAAATATGACCTGCGTGAAAAAGGATTGTAGAAACTATGTTGAAAAGGTTAGGCGATTGAGACTTGGTGAAAGAGATACAGCAGCAATACAAGCTTACTTTTTAGATATGCAAACATGATGCTCGGGGTTCTACTTCTGTATGGTAGCAATACAAGCTTACTTTTCAGAAATGCAAACATGATGCTCGGGGTTCTACTTCTGTATGGATTTAGACAATGAGTCGCGATTGAGAAATGTTTTTTGGACAATAATAGGTGTCGACAAGAGTATAAGAAATTCGGGGATGTAGTGACATTTGATACCACTTACCTAACGAATAAGTACGATATGTCTTTTGCTCCATTTATTGAGGTGAATCGTCATGGACTATCAACACTACTTGGATGCAGTTTACTGTCAAATGAGGATACATATATGCTTGTTTGGTTGTTCAGGACATGGTTGCAGTGCACACACGTTCAAGTTCCCAATAGTATTATTGCTGATCAAGACCAGGCAATGCAAAACGCAATTAAGGTAGTGTTTCCAAATACTAAGCACAAGTGGTGTTTATGACACATAATGAAGAAGTTACCAGAAAATTTTGGATACCACGTTGATAAGGACTCTATTCACTCATCCATACACAGAATAGTGTATGATTCACAGTTCGACGAACAATTTGAAAAAGGTTGGAGACTGATGGTCGATACATATAATTTATATGATAACGACGGGTTGTCAGACTTGTATAAGAACAAGGGTCGTTGGGTACCATGCTATTTGAAAACTACTTTCTAGGTAGAGATGTCAACAACTCAACGTGGTAAGAGTATGGATGCATTCTTTGATGGGTATGTCCATTCCAAAACCACGTTGAAATAGTTTGTTCAACAGTATGAGTGAGCCTTGTGAAATAAGGTTGTAAAGAAGTTCCAAGCAGATTTCAAATCTTACTCATAGATGGTTCCCTATGCAACAAAATAAGACATGAAAAATCAATTTCAGGCGGTTTATACTATTTCGAAGTTCAAGGAATTTCAGGATGAGATATCTGGGAATGTCTATTGCGATGTCATGCCAACATTGGCTGGACATTGTGAGACGACTTACGAGGTACTTGAGGATGTCATTTACTATGAACGAATGACGAAGAAAACTTATTCGATCTCATTTGAGGTAGGAAACTGTCATATTGTTTGTAGCTATCACTTGTTTGAGTTTCAAGAAATACTACGTAGACACGCCATATAAGTCTTGATATGGAATCACATTGCATCACTACCAGAGAGATACATACTGCGGAGATGGAGGCGAGATATTACTCGAGCACACACACGGGTCGTAGTTCACTATGACGATTTGGTTAGTACGTCCGGACTGTTGAGGTACGATAGAATGTGTGAAGCATTTGCTATGTTGGCAAACATTTCCACAGATGATGAAGAGTGAACTCGTGAGACAATAGAGTGGATTGGATTGCAATCTAAACAGATAAGGACTACGAAGTCGAGCTCAAAAAATATTCTCCTTGCCCTGCAGACTATGCATTTTGGGTTCTCAATCTATGACGTCACATGACACAGGTAGTGGGAGTGTATAGTATCCAAAATGTTCTAATAAGAAGGGCGCACCAAGGAAACTTCGGAAAAAATCCCGTTGGAGTCGAGTTCGAGAAAAACAAAGGTAAACATTAATGTTTTGTTTGCCGTATGATTATTAGAATGAATATCACTCATCAAGTATTCCAATGTGATGTAGGAAATTTTGAATTCAAACAAAGAAAATTAATCTGGGACACGATGCACCATTCTTCGGACACCTGAACGAGTACAACTGACGATGCCCATACCAATCTCATATTTTCAACTCCTACTGGTTAGTATATGCATAGTATTCAATGTAGTGAATTTAATTTGTTAATTACATATTCATTTCATGTAGGGTAATGGAGAAATTCATGCAATTACACACCCATATACATCTTCGAATGTGATTCCTCCGTCATCAACACATGTGTCTCTCAATTATGAATGTTGTTTGTTTTTACGGTGAAATGTATATATTTATCATTCCATTCACTCTTTGACTGTCGAATGCTGATGTAGTGTTTTTGTTAGGTAATGCAATACCGTACCATTATCCACATGTAGTGTACCAAGCAGGAACTTCCGTAAGATCAATTGATGCAACATAGCAATCTGCTGCAATGATGTTGTTCGGTTGTATTATATTTTCAGTTTGTTCGTTCAGTTGTTTTCATGTTTCTCGATATGACATTGTGGTTCATAAAAGTGCAATGAATTGAAGATTGGATTCGAATATGAAAAATGAATTATGTGTTGTACTCTATTAGAAATCAATAATTTCTGTTGAATTTACAAAGTGGATTTGAAATCAGCTAGCAACCTTGTTTGTGTTAATAAACTTCTCATGGTAAAGAGAATCATTAACATGGTGAATGTTGACAACTAAACAATTATTTTGTATTGCTATGTAAAATTTAAATCGTCAGAAAGAAAAATGGTAAATAGATTCATTAAAATGTTCTTACTTAATAAGAGAGTTGATATAGATAGTTGTTGATATCATAAAACACGTTAGTGGATGAGAAGTTGCAAATATACTACCATCTATGATGCCTCTTGTAAAGAAAGTGAAAATGGTGAAATTTCCAGTTTGCATATTTAATCTTGTGGTGTTTGTAAGAGTTTATTAGGAGAAACATAATATAATTTAAATTTTGGACTTTTCAATTCGGAGTGTATTTGACATAAACAGTAGATATGGCAAAGGTAAATAATCCTCACATAAACGTAAAGTAGTACTCATACAAGTGATTCCCTTGTACATAAACATACTATGATAGCATTCCAAAACAAATTATTACAACATATAATAAAGTAAACTACTTGACTAAAAGTTAAATGTTACAAACATTATACTACAACAACTATAGAGCTGATTTCAAAAATGATGTGTGATAACTCCAGCAAGGGCCTCTGCCTCGTCACATTGATATATGCAAATGACGGAATGGTTCCCTTCACGTGCCTGTTATCCTCCATCACTCATTTTCTCTTTCGCATAGTAATGTTGACGGATCTCCATATCTTTTTGCTCAGTGATTTGAGCAAAAGTGGTGAACATGCATGACAGATTTTGACAAGGTTGTTTATCGTTGCATGTACACTTCGAATCGCAAAGAGATTCTCCACTTGACTCGACTTCATTTTCCCACTTGAAATGGCTTCAATCTCCAGTACAGCAGAAGAACAACCATCCAATATTTTTTGTATTTTTCTCGACCTCCATACACTTCTTGATGCCCTCGCCACAATTTGGACATCGTTTCTTAGTTGGACAATAAAACAAGATGTGCCCGAGCTTCCTGCAACTATGTCAAATGCCCCTATTCCTTCCTACCATATTACCTAACAGAGGAGAAACATTGAATTGAGCGATCAATTACAATGACATTTTGTGTAGCAATGGAATTTCTTATAATACTACATAGTAAATGATGTAACCAATCATTCAGGGCCACCAAAATAAATCAATTTACGTATTAGGCTAACTGTTGGGATTGCATTACACATTTAATTGGCTTGTCTAATCAATAGATGCAAGCAACCCCTTCCCCACTTAATGACATAAAATCTTAAAAATTCAATTGTAGATTTGCATCTAACTTATGTAGAGAGAAAACTATGAAGATAACACAAGAATCTTTCTCTAGGGAAAGTTTCTACATTTTCTCTAAGTCATTGAATAGCACAACTATTGCACAACCCAACATATTGTTCATCCTCGACATATAAGAAAATGTCCATGTACAAGTATGATTCACAAATTGGGGACAAATACAGATTTATCAAAATGGTTTTCTTTTTGTTGCAAAATATATTTTAATTATCTCTCCTAGGCTGTTGGTCTTACCTTGTCTGTGGTGGACATACCTCTCTGGAAAGTCGCCACGTCTTATCTCACCAAGGTTGTTGGTCTTCTTTAGGCATGAAGGGTCTACCTGAGGGATGACATTTATCTCTCCTATTGTATAGAGAGGTTAGTCCACTCCCTACATTGGGGTATATCTCTACAATCATTTGTATCATGGCCGTACATTTGATGGTGGTTGTTGTAGGCCTACTAGTCTCTCCTAAGCTCTTTAATTCGTCTTCGGCCTCCATTTTGTTGGTGGGTAGGCTACCTTCGGGGGTAGGAGCCACTTCTTCATAGGCCAAGGTTGGCACTGCATTCAGGGTTGGCGTAGCTAGAGCCTGACCTGAAGTTTGGGCAATTACATGTCCAGCTTGCGTCCATTGATGATTTACCAATTAAAAAGTGGGACCTCTTCTTTTTTTCTTCTGAGGAGGTAGGAGCCGCATGGTTGCCCTATTACAATTATTAATCAATTCTTCATTGATGATTTCGAGGCTCATCATTTCCACCAACTTGTCATAATTGGCATGGTTTCTATTTTTCATATCCCTCTAAAAAAGGATATTCATGTTGAGGCCTCCTCTTAGGATTGATAAGGCTTTTCTGTCTGTGACTTGTACAGAATACGTCATTTCGTTGGTAAAGTGGCCTAAGAAGCTTTTCAGCGTCACGCCATCCATTTGTATCATGTCTTAGAGGGCTGATAGGGACTTCTCTTTCACTAAGGTCGGCCAAATCTTGATGTTTCATTTTGGTATTCTACTATACTAAACTTTCGTCGCTCCACTCAGGGTCAAGTAGAAGGCTCTGCACTATATTGCTGGTGAAGCACCTCTAAGGCTCATGTGAGTTTTTTAGTCGTTAAGTTGCTTTGTTGGGTCGCTTCTTCCATCGTATTTGTGAATCTTTGGAAGTACGAAGTGAGTTGGCACGGGGGCATCTCTTAGCGCTTGGAAATTAGGTAGATTATTGTCATTATCATCAAGATTACAGGACCTTTGGGGCCCATCCTCGTCCTCATCTTCCTCGTCATCGACTTGATAACGATGAGGCTGTTGAGATGGACCAACTTGGTTTCTCAAGTTCTCCTCATCCCTTCTTTAGCCCTTATTCCTCAACGGGGTGCTAGCTACTTTTGGCCATATGGCCTTGAAAAAAGTTGTAACTATTGGTGCCTATTTCTAAGCATGGAAGATGGCTGATGTGGCCTATTCCTAGGTATCAACGAGTCGATTCAGTTACAAACATTGGTAGACCTTTTGGGGCCTCTGCTCCTATTCATATTCTGGAAAAAAGTTGAATGGGACCTCGTCAGGATGGCCAGAAACGTAGTTTAAGGACACGTGTACTCCTACCTCCCTTTTTAGGGGGGCTAGCATTTCTCCTTTGTCGATGGGAGAGAGCTCATTGGCTCTGGACTTTGTTTTCCTCCTGGAAAAAGTCATCAACACATGGCATATATTGGGACCTATATGCCCTTGGTCAAGGGACTCTATGGGGCATTTGATTGCCCATATGCTCTTGCATTTGCATGAGAAAATGCTACATGACAGTGATTTATCTAGTGATATTTCTCATGTTGGCAATCCTAGTGGCCACCTCTCGATTTAGCTTAGCCACAACCCTTATTCCACCTATTCGATAGTGATGATGAGGTTGATGGTGACCTATTGGAGCAGGCCTTTAGGGGGTCCCTTCTTAAATTGAGAAGGAATTTTCCCCCGATCCCAAACACCTAAAGCTTTTGATATCACGTGTCTTAGAAGGTTAGGAATTCATTTTGGGTGTAATTTTGCTAACAACTTTCTCCTTTTCCCTTGGTGGTTCGGTCTTACTACTCGAAACAGCCCCATCACCTCTATTATCAACCCACTTCGATTTCCAAGAAGAGTTAGAATCCGAAGAACCTGATATATATCTAGCTATCCCCTTCATCTTTAATTGTCTTTCCACCTTTATAGCTACATGTAGCATGTATTCCAACTTCACATAATGTTGCAACTTGACCACATTAGCTATATCCCTATTCAAACCATTCAAAAACTGGGCCATGGTGGCCTCCATATCCTCCTTAACATTCACTCTAATCATAGCAATTTCCATCTCCTTGTGATAATCCTCCACACTCCTAGAACTTTTGTAGATGCTTTACAATTTTTATGAAGCTCTCTATAATAATGATTATGTACAAACCTCTTCCTCAAATAGCCTTCAATTCTTTCCATGTATTAATAGGCCTCTCAGGTTCCTACTCCTGGATGTTACTACTTGATCCCACCAAATGATAGCATAATTGATAAATTCAAGTACCACAATCTTTAAGTTCTTTTCCTCTGAGTATTTGTGGTAGTCAAATATCAATTCTACTTTCTTTTACCACTCCAAGTATGCCTCCGGATTACTCATTCCTTTGAATGAAGGAGTTATCATTTTGATATTGCACATACTTCTATCAACACCATCTCCAACAAGATTCTACCCCTCATTTTATACCTAACTCCTCTCTCTCATTCTTTCTAACTCGACATCCACTAATGCATCCTCATTAATGTCACTATTCGTTTTTCATTCACCAGCAAAATTCATTCGATGATTCCACTTTCCTTGCCTCATTGCGTTAGGAAAATTTTTAGGTTGTTGTTCTCTACATAATTTAACAAGCAATGTGTCTTACCGATCCAATCTGTCTCTTACATACTCAAACAACCTTTTGAACTGTCGTATCACCTCATATGACATGTTGACTTGACTATTATTCCTACTTGAAGTAGAGTCGTCTCTATCCAACATTCTAATTCTAATTCTAATTTAATATTTGCCTCGTGTATGCGCTCATGTATCGCTTAAATTGGTTTTTTTCCCTCTATTAGTCTGACCACTCTTGCCTTTTTCACTCAATTTTTTCTTGCAAGTGTTTCAAAAAACTAATTCGATCTTAATCAAAATTAATGTTTTTAGAGTTTTAAACAAAGATTTGAGTAAAAAAAATTGACTCTAGAATGACTCAAAAAGTAGGAATTAACGCTTTGAATGGACACTAAGGAAATATTCAAGAAGGTGTTTCTTGAATTGGAATTGAACACTTTTGAATTTGGAATATTTTTTCTCTCTTTTTTTTTACTCAAAAAAATGAAATTGTATGTTGCTGGCAATTTTTTTCCAACTTTTCCTTTTTTTTTTTTTTGCTCGAAAATTCAGCTAAATACCAGTAAAGAAACAAAAACTAATTTGGATGCTAAATTAGCACACAAACAAGTTTTTTTTTCTAGGTGTTACTATTTTAATTGTGCATGTTGTTCACATTACAGTTTCTGAATTTTGAATTTTTTGTTTCATAACAATAGAGCAATCTGATAATTGGCATCGAAACTTTCAGTGACAGTTCCCTAATTATTCATATGCATGCCTTCTGATATATTTATCCTCAATGTGCACGCTTAAAGGACAAGCTACTGCAAAGCATGTTCCTGAGTGTTCAAAGGGCCCGTTTGATATTGATCTAAGTTGTCGTAAATGAAGAGTTTGCATGTCAAAATTGTAGTTACTGAGATATCGAGTTTACGCCACATTATCTCAAGTGTAACAAGTATCAAATTTCACCATTTGAACAAAATCTTTGGTGTCAAGCAGTACCCAAATTAAATAAAAAGCAAAGTATAATTCTTTTCACTGGATAATGGGAAAAACTAGGAAAATGTGTTTTAATGCCTTTGAAACATATTCTTGGAGAAACCATCTGGAAAATTGAATGAATAAGACACAAAGCTACTTCGCTTCTCTTTGTAAGTAAGGATTCTAGTCCACAAATTCATGAAATCAGATGCATCTGAGCATTTCACTTTCTCCTCTTCTTTTCCTTTCCTTTCCTTTCCCCTATATATCTCTTCCAAGCATATCACAGTTCAACAATGCTAACTCACCGCCCCTTTATTCTTTTGGTATGTTCTGTTATGAGGATTGGATAGAATTGGGCCAATATAATGAAGAAAAAATTGAAATCTTGTTCAACGTAGTTTGAGTCTTAAGGATTTCCGACTGCTGATGCTCAGTACCCTTCCAGCATTTCTGGTGCAGAAACCAATCGAAACACGTCTTCTATTGTACAGACAGGCTCAAGAAAAATATTAAGGTGGAGCAAAAGAAATAGCTGTACAGTTTTTGAGGCTTTGCTACGTACTTAAATACGATAAGGGAAATCATGATACAGGATATGCACACTAGCACATGAATCTATCCAGCAAGAGTATCAGGGGTGACAGAGAAGATGGGAGTAGATGGGAGCCTTAGCTGCCCTTCTTAATATTATGTATATTCAAATCAGGAATGGCATCCAAGATAACCCTACAAAGCATACACGGTTCCAATAAAATATAGCATATTTGTCTATATGACCTCAAACTAAATTTGCTAACAAGACATACTTTCAGTCTTTGCACTTCTCTAAACTAATCCTTTTCGTTTATATTTCCCCTTCAAGGAAGCCAAATAGATATAGCATGAGCCCGTTGATAAGAATTATCAAAAAGAAGAAATTGAGAAGAATTATAAATTTTCAGGGCAATTTTCTACTAGATTATACATAACGACATAAGATTGGAATTCCTGGAAGATCATTTCTTATTACTCCCTCGCAGTTCCAGAGGTCGGTGATGGAAGAGATGGCACGCCTGATTGCAGCAACCAAGAACTAATGCTATTAACTCGTGTCTAAGTTGGTAGAGTTCAATAGAGCAGACCAACTCTAAAGAATTAAGTCTATATGAAGGCATTAAAATCAACAATAGGTGGATTATGGGAAGATGATAACTGCGAGGATGCAGGTATATATTAAAATTAAAAAATTGCATGCTGACAAGTCCAAACCTTTGACACACATCTTGCCATCACAATACTTCTCAATTGACCTCGAAAAATTTCACTTAATTTTGAAGCGATGAAAGACTATGTTCTTGTGATTGCAGTTTTCTTCCTTGGGCCAACCGTCTCCCAGTTGTCATTTTCATCTTCATCAGTAGAAGAAACCAAAGAGGTTGCTTTTCCTTTTCCATTAGGAATTTGACCATCAAGTTTTTGTTGGGTATTTACTTAATCACGCGTAGCGAAAAATAAACAATTTCAATTCCCATACAAGGATCTGCTTTGTATTTATATAGAAACTGTGATAGAAATTACACATTTGATAATTTCTGCAAACTTCTTTACTTTTTCTTGAACTG
>CAIGRB010126204.1:27032-57788 GCA_903798255.1 Fraxinus quadrangulata | reverse complement strand
CCTCGTCCATCCACCTCATCTGCTACGTGTTGGACGAACTGACCTAATGTTGCCACGTGGTAGATGAACTGATTCCATAATTCCGAACTGAAACACTATGGCAAGAACCGAACTCATCCGTCACTCACGACGGATGCAAAGACCCACACTCCGCCCTTCGCCACACCTCACAATCCGCCTCGCCACACCTCTACCAAAATCTTTTAGGAGATCTTTCAAAGTCAAGTCCTTGACTGATTGACGGGACATGTGGCAGGCCACAAACGGTCAACTCGGTTGTTATATCAGAAATTATTTAATGCTCGCCGGCCTATAGATTGACAGATTGACACCTATGAATGGACGACCCATCCGGGATCCGAAACCATGTGTCCCCCCATCCAACGGTTCTCCTCCTCCCTTATTTAGTATAAATACCCCCATGCAATGGTAAAGGGGGAAGGGGATTCAAACCTTGGCATTCAAGTCTTTAATTTTAAGAAGTCTTTCACTATATTCACACACATTCGCAACCACGTCCCGGTGGCTACTTCACCGCCGCTCCGTTTTCCAGTTGACTGAAATACTGACTTGGCCGTCAGAGTGCTCGCGGCAGCTTTCACCCCCAATGGAAAAGGCTACGAGTGACTAACGGTATGCTAGCGTGTGCAGGGAAAGCATACGTGGAGTACTATTCTGTTGGCCTCGTGTTTGGACCATTTTTCGAGGTCAACAGAAGAGATAGAAGCACACAAGCTAATTTAAGATTTTTTGGCAATTTAAATCAATAAAAATTGTTCCTTCTTTGTCTTGATTTCACATGAGCCTGGGCCAATTGTACATTCTCATTTTGTCGGATTTCGTTGCTATTTACATAGAAAAAGTCTTGATTTCAAGTTTCACATTCACTGAATTATGAAAAATAATACAAGTATTAAACATTTGATGAAAAATTCACTCGCATATGAAAAGTCATGTTCAAAATAATTTAGAAATAAAGTTTTCCATATCTAACAAATTAAAATTTATAAATGAGGGTGTTTAACGAATGCAAAAATCACTACCCAACAGTCAACATGTAATACGATGGATCCATCACTTTTCGGGTCAACAGTGACATTAAAGGACATATCTGTATGTGGTCCCTATATTGACAATATATAGTTCATGTTTGTCTATCATTATTTCAAAACATTGTTTGGTATAGTAAAATTCTCCATCACATTCACTCAATAAAATATTCTACATATAAACCAATAAAGTTACTTTACTTTTCAAACACACATTTTTAAAAAAATACTATTCATTACTCTATTTTTTTCCTAATAATGAGAGACAAATACAGCCATAAAATGCATTTCCTTTCAAATGACAACTGTCTTTTCGTACTACAAAGATGTTACATGAAAATCGAATATTTTCACATAGGTTAAGGAAGCTTTGTCCGTTAATTCTTACAAACCATGGTCCCACATTTTTGTACCAATATTTTCACATAAATATAGGCTAATAAATTACATGATTTCATCTACCACTCAAGGATAAAAAAAGAGGGGGGAACAGGACATGCAATTTTAATGCCAATATTCCAGCCAATGATGCATGATGGCTTATTCTCTGTCAAGTGAAGAACAAAACTCATTATACCACCACAAAATGCTTGAAAGAGACTTGAATTGGATCCCTCTCTACACCCTTAACTCTTTACAATCTTATCCTTTCCTTGAATCAACCATGTTCCCAACTTATATCACCAAATGTGAAAAATATTGTCGTTTTGCCCCTCCAGAATATCAAGTCCCTCATTTTTTGATTCTTGTTACGAGTTAAGGTCTAATCCCTACATACAGGAAGTAATAAACAATAATAAAAATAGAAAACACGAAAAATATACGCATATATTATAGTGATCGTTCAATCTATGTCTACTTTGCCAATGCAGGTTTTTACTATAACGAAGAAGACGTCTTTCGCACTGTAAAAAACCAACAGGTTTTTATATAGTAAGGTTGTGTTTGCTGCACTTTATTACACCTTATAAAGAATTTAGTAAACTCAGAAGGAATAGTAATAGATAGATGGTATTATCGTGAATTAACATGTATTACATTTTTTACTTTTTCATTCAAAAGTATGTCGTTAAATACTATTTATCTTATCGTTTCAAATACGATTAGTAGTGCAAATGAATTTTATTTTATTTTTCTAAAAGATCAGAAAACTACACCATATTACCATCCTCTACTATTGTCCATTCTAATTTTATACTCTAATTCTTTATACGTTGTAATACGGTTTACCAAATGGAACCATAGGATAGGTCGACTGGACCTGTTGGGATCATATAGACCCAATATAAATGGATAGAATATCCTAACATAAGATGACTTGCATACTTTTCCAATCACTACTATACAGTGTCTTAAAAGTGCCATTTGTACTTAAAAAAATTCTCAGTCCCAACTCCAAAAATTAGTCCATCAAAATGGAGAAACCAATGTTGGCAACACATTTCGAGTCCCAATTTTGCTGGTTCGACGATGTCTGCATTCTCGACATGGATCATTTCGTCAAGAGACTCTCCAGCATCAAGGAAAAAGGGGTGAGGCCAGATTTAATTGGTTCAATCATAACACATTATGCTTCCAAATGGCTTCCCGACCTGTCGGACGATGATGGTAAAAAAATGATTGCAAATGTGGAGGAGTCCCCCGAGAGTGTCACCACTTCTTGGATGAAGAAAAGGTTCTTTGTTGAAACTCTAGTGGGAATTCTTCCTCCTGAGAAGGAATCAATTCCTTGCAACTTTTTGTTAAGGCTACTACGAGTTGCTAGCATGGTTCGCATTGAGCCTGCTTATCGTGCTGAGCTTGAAAAGCGCGTTTCATGGCAACTCGACCAGGCTTCCTTGAGGGAACTGATGATACCATCATTTAGTCACACTAGCACGACCCTGCTTGATGTTGAGCTTGTTCTTCGACTGGTGAGGGGGTTCATGAATTTGGATGAAGCCGTAAGAAGTGGAGCTGCCCTTATTAAAGTCGCGAAACTTGTAGATTGTTACCTTGCAGAAGCGGCTGTTGATTCCAATTTGACATTGTCTGAATTTGTTGCTCTTGCCAGCGAGGTTCCAGGTCATGCTCGCGCCATGGATGATGGATTGTATCGTGCCATTGATACCTACCTCAAAGTAAGTTATATTGAACAATATTTCTCTCTTTTCATCACATTTAACACTCACTCTATGTCAATATGTGTATTAAGAGCCAATCAAGACTCCAATTTTGAACCTCCCATTTGTTTATTACAAGTCTATTAGTAGATTAGAAATCTCAAGGTTCTTTCTGGTTCACAACTTGGATAGAAATGGACCCTTTTAGTGGAGGTACAATATTCTATATTCTGTGGCTATGTCAGTTTGTTTACATACATCTTATCCTGACAAAAAGCTACCAAGATGCCTAAACATTGGATTTTATATGTTGTCCATTCATGTTTGGGGTGGCATAGTCCGCTTTGGTCTGATTTTGAAGAAAACTGAATCAAGAAAAAGTGGGAATCATATAAATTGAACCATTGGTTCCATATGTAATTATGAACCAAACAGTTCACTTCCATTTTAAAAACTTAATTTTAAGTTTTTAAATTAGCCTTATTCATCCAAATAGAAATTTAAGCAGCACACGTACCAAATTTTTTCTTCCTCATTGATGGGTCACTCAGTTTCTGGCCTTCTAGGTCTTAATTGCACCAGCAACTATTATAATTTTCAATTGGAAACAAAACACTAATTTTTTGAAAAAAGTGAAAAATAAATTTCGGGTTTTTTTCCGTTTTAGATATGGAACCAAGACCCGTTCTTGGTCTTAACTCTTAATAACCAGAATCAATTAAAATATAGGTAGAACCGACCGACCTAGCCAGTTTGGTTCCATTCCGATTCAATCTGGTTCGACTACATAACCCCAGATGAACTCATGAAAATTGAAGGATTCTGTGGAATTAATCAAGATTCATCATTCTGGCAGGCACATCCAGGGGTGTCAAAGAAAGAGAGAAACAGGCTTTGTAAACTAATTGATAGCAGAAAGCTGTCATTAGAGGCATCCCTTCATGCAGCTCAAAACGAGCGATTGCCCGTTCGCACTGTAGTTCAAGTGCTCTTTTCAGAGCAAAACAAGCTCAACAAGCAGATTCTTGATTTCAGTGGCTCTTTAAGTGGCATGCTTAGTCCAAACATCGCGCTAGACGCCCCAGCCCGGTGCTTGTCAAAGCGCGAAATAAACGTGCAACAGATGGAAATAAAGAGGTTGAAAGAAGATGTTCTAAGGCTACAGAGCCATTGCATGACACTGGAAGGAAAGATTGATAAGCTAATGGAGAAAAAGAAAGGATTTCTCGTTTGGAAGAAGTTTGGAATTCCAACACTTAGGGGAAACAAGAATGAAGATGTTGAAAGAGAAGCCGAGGTCGGAATAGGGCTGAAAACTCCATTACAGATGAAAACAAGGCTCGTAAGAACTAGAACTCAGAACAAATGGAGGAAATCATTGTCGTGATCAAGCTTGATGAAGGAAACAAAATTGCTGCTCGACTCTTTGATCTGTGGGAGTGATTTCCATTCTCTGACCCCTACTGTCCAACTTGAGAACAAACATCTCCTAATATACATAGCAGTAAAAGCAAGATGTGCACGTGAATCTGACTTTCGTAATTTTCCATTCAAATAGGATCATAATTTGTATTATTCTTTCTATCATATTAATTATGCCACGTACTTTTCCATCAAATCAATTAATATTTCAGGCCAAACTCATCACGCAGGACCATAGATAGACGAAATGATCAATACTCATAGACTTGTAGTTGCTATGGATATAATTCCTTTAGATCTTCCGGTAGGTCAAGCAATGAGTTGAAAAAGAGTAGCGAAAAAGAATTTATGAGTAATGTCGAACATTTTCTGTGAATCTGTGATAACATAAAATCCTCATTGCTCAAACAGCATATCCGTCTTTCAATTTACATTTAAAACCCAGTTAGCATCAAGAGTTTTAAATGAGTATTAAATGAAGGGTCTCTTTGCATTTCCCCTGCTTGAACTGAACCGCTTGGCAATAAAAGATTCATGCAGTAAGTGTAAATTATTACGAACAAGACCAAAATTATTTGTTGTTGGCCCAACAAAAGGCCATTAGTTTGCTGCTGTTGACTCGATAATCCTTATTGCCTTTGGAATTGAGAGCCTTAATGGAATATGCAAATATAAAAGCAAAAGCAGCGGCCAACCCAAAGACAGCTGCTGCAACCTCACCACCAAAATCTTTTCGGACATGGAATTGAGAGCCTTAATGGAAAATGCAAATATAAAAGCAAAAGCAGCGGCAAACCCAACGACGGCTGCTGCAACCTCACCAACAAAATCTTTTCGGACATGCCCAATGTAACCGCCTCCCCCACGCAGAGTTCTTTGTTGAACGACGAAAATAAATACGTGCCTGATTGTAAATATATTCATATGCATGTTTTATGGCAAATAAAGATTTTAAAAACTTGCAGGTCGTGGAATTATAAATCCCGAAAAGAGATTCCATAATGCATAAATCCCAAAAGACATGATGTTGGCAATATGAAGATTAGGAGTCACAGCAACAGCCATCATGCCATGATAGGTGAAGTATAATCGAGTTAAGAACATAAAAATTATAAACCAAATGTATTTTTCTGCTGTCCATTCAAACCCAATCATTGCATTTGCATACGCAATGGTTCCATATATAATAGCCTGAGCAAATATATATGGAATTTCAATGAAAACCTGCGCAAGAATTTCTAAGATTAGTACCTGTAAAGAATGGCACAATGATGTGGGCCACTATTACTGTAATGGGCTGAATCCTGTGTATGAAGAATTGGGCTGGGCCATCTGCTTAATTGTTGAACTCCGGTAATCAAATGAAACCTTGGCTGTTGAATATATTTGGCCCAGATCGAACGGTGGAGAAGTAGCCAAGTGTCGCCCCAATGACCGTTGGATGGTGACCTTCTGGAGACTTCCTTATACTTTAGGGTTGAGATATTTTTTGTCGGTTGGCTTTTCATTTTACTACTCTTGAATGAAAACTGCTCTGGATCTCTTTCTTCTCCGTCTTACGCCGTTTCTTCATCTCTTGATTTCTGAAAAGAGTCTCATGTAAATCAAGTGTAGTGTAGTCGTTTTACATCTCTTGAGTGACTTGTAGAAAGACTATCTTGTATCCTTGAGTGGGTTCTGTATTCGGTCGGTTTTTGAGGGTTTTCTTATGTTGAAGAAATCTTGAGTGATTTCATCTGAGTGCCTTGGTGTAATCATTGAACGGACTTTGATCCTTGGTTATAATAGTGATTTCTTCCCGTTGGTGGAAGCTCAAAAGGGGATTAGGATTTAATCCGAACCTCTTGCCTTAGGGCGAAAATCTCTTGTGTTCTTTACTGTTATTTCGATTTTTACTGCACATTTAAACTTTATAAATTGTTTGTTGTTACTAATAGTGTCGTGTAATCCTTACAGTACCAGATGGAAATAATTTAAATATAGTCGTTATGTAACAGATTAAAGATTTGCTAGAACCCATCTAGCTAAGTTGCGAACATACTTGTCCAAAGGCATGCGGTAAGGAGGAATACATTCCAGCAGCCCTTCTCTGTAAAAGACAGTCCGCTCGACAACTACCACAGGCTGTACTGATGAGGCACTTTGGAACCCAAGGAACACAACCGAAGAGTACATAGAACCCATAGCATTAAAAATATCTTGTTCTCTATCCCTGCAGTACATTGATATCCCAAAAGAATATGCATTTTGATGAAGAAAAAGGATCCTTAAGTATGATCCCAAAAGCAACCTTTTTTTGCACTTACTTTCTAGAACCGAGATCCCAGAACATCGATCCTAATAGGATGGCAAGGATGGTTGTATACAAAAGTCTTACTGCAGTATAAGGAGGATTGCATCAATATGACCAGTGTTGTTTCCAAAGACAGGCCATGCATTGGATGAAGAAAGGCTGTGAATACTGAGTTGAGAAATGCATATCTTTCATACCAAGGAGTGGGGTACTTAATTCATCAATGAGAGCTTTGTTCCTCCTAAAATTTATGTTACGTATAAGCAGAGTTATTTACTAATAGCACAAATGGGAGACAAAACTATCAAATTAGAGTCTTACGCGTTTTATCTGCTATAACTCTGACTCCCATAAGTTCAACTTCTTAATCTGTGGATGAACTGACCTGTAGAGTTCTCAGTTTTTGTACACTTCTGCAAAATCAACCTCAAAATCATTTCTTGAGCTGAAGATGTTACTTCCAACATCCAGGTTGCTGGATTAAAGCCATCCCTAATTTTTCTTACTCCTTTAATTCCCCTGAATAAAGATAAAACAAGATTTCAGCCAACACATTTGATCATCTGCACGTGAAGAAGAAATCTTTTCATTTGGTTAATCTCAGTTCACCTCAAAGTACTCGATCAGATGGCAAGAATGTCGATCCAGTGGCCCTACATATATCTCCTGTCCCCCTCGCTTCAATAAAAATAGCTGCAAACCCATTTATCAAATTGGTAAACTAAAGAAGTATCAACATTTGCTTAGCTATCGATAGAATCTCACCTCATCGAATGCTTCAAATATGTCAATGCTAGGGTGATGGATGGTGCATACAACTGTTCTTCCTGTGTCTACATTGTTTCTGACTGTTTTCATCAAAATTGCAGCAGGTCTTTTATCCAGTCCTGAAGTCGGGCTCGTCCATGAATATTATGGATGGATTTGCCACCAGGTCAACCGTGATTGTTAGCCCCTCGCGCTGCTCCATGGTGAGACCACAGACACCAGGTATGCCAACTAGTCCTCCTCTAATTGAAGTTAGATTTACAAGTTCCATGATCTCCTCAACGAATGTATGAGGAATAACCAGAATAAAATATTATCAGATACTTCCTTCCCTGATTTCCAATTGATTAGATTCTGGTCATGGTTCAAACGGCAGGAAACTTACTAGAATTTCATGGTTTTCTTAGTAATTTTGTTTAGTTTAAAGCTAAAATGTGGAGATCAAGATTTTGCGTTCAGTGATTTATCCAACGGTCACTCAATTTTCACTATTAAGTTTTTCCTTCAACTCTTCCATGAGGCAGCTTCATGGCACTCAACTACTTGCTTGAACTTGATTCAGCTTAGCAAGCCAGCCAAGTGAATGAAAGAACACTCCATATCTGAACTAAATTTTTTTACATATTCAGGAATTTAAGTTGAACTTTCATTTAGAACAAATGATTTAAATAGATAGCTCCATCTATGTTTATTCCATCAGTTAGTAAAGGAGGTTAGCTGAGGTAGATTGATAGACAACGTACAAAATTTTCACTTGTAAAGTGTGCAATACGACATAGCTTCTTGTTGTTGTTATCAGACTGCTTAAATACATAATATCTTGAGATAACCAACCTTTCTGGTTCGAGCATCAATTTCTGGTGCCAAATGCAGCCAAGCTGAGTAGAGAAGTGACTCATAAACTGTAACACAAGGAGAATGGATGTCGTTCTGTTCACAGTATCCAGAAATCCGAGCATCCAGAAATCCGAGCAAACATATCTTGCTTCTTTGGATAACCAGAAATTGTAATATTTCCCTCAATATATCCACCTGTTTTTCGTCCAGCCAACACATCCATCAGAGTTGTTTTACCTTCTCCACTAACACCCATTACAGCTGTGAGAACACCTGGCCTGAATGCTCCACTTACACCCTTCGGAAGTACCAATCTATCTTCAGTAGCACCCCGATCCTTCATTTCCCACAAGGCATTTGAATATATTTTGTTTTTGAACTAAGAGTATAAATCAGTTTATCTGAAACCTTAAGCTCTTAGTAAGGGGACTCATTTATTTGTTTGATTGTGTTTTTCAACACTCCATTCACATTTATGCAGGATATTTTTTCGTCAAAGGCTGTCGTGCAGATTTTCATGAATGGATGGTGACGAACCTTAAACCTTTCTTTTGCCTATCTCTGATACATGTTAACCACCTAATCCACAAAGCTAAGTGATGTAGAATCAATAGGGAACTATTATCAAGCCAAAGAATTAAAGCAGAAAACAGAAGAGAAAGAAACGGGAAAGAAACTATGAAGAAAGGAGAAGGAAGAAGAAACGTGGCAGCCGCCAATCTTAATTTTCATTCAATCATTAACTGTCTAAATGACAATCTCAAAACCATATAAATAGTAAAAATCTAGCTACGTGATGGGTTTGAGCCAACCAACTACTACAAGTCTAATAATAGAAGACATGAATGATAAAGCCAATAACAATAAAATTAAGTCTCGACGATGTCTACATCAACTCTCCCGAAATGGGAGAAAAACTCGACCATGTCGAGTGGATAAACTTCCCTTTCGTAAGAATCAAATATCGAAACTCCAGCGGTTTGATCCAGATTTGTTGGAGCTTCTCTGTAGGACTCCATGTACGGTCTGCATCAGGTGGAACTACCCAACGAGTAAGGAAGCACCAAATCTCTCCATCATTGGTCAATACAATTTGTTCATCTAAAATAACATTAATTGTATCTTTGTGTGCTGTAACAGATGGTATTGAAGTAGAAATATTAATATGGACAGGTTGGGGGTTCACAGACCTAAATAGAAAATGATCATCAAAGGAATTGAAACGGTGTTTGTAAGTAATGAATTCCTCAATATTTAAAGTAGAGTGGTAGCCAAAATGTGATAAAAGATCAATGACATGTGCATTTCCAACATGCTTCAAATTTTAAAAGGACCCATACTACGAGTTTGCAATATAACATAATTCCCAATATTAAATTCAAAATGTCGTTTATGCAATTCATTTTGAAGTTTATATGATGCATTACTTGCTTCAAGTCGTTTATTGATCTCAATATGCAAATCATGAAGATGATGTACAAATGCTTCAGCTGAGATCGACACACTAGCATGTGGGGACATGGAAATAAGATCTAAAGGCTTCACAGGCTCATAACCATGAATAATTTCAAAGAGACTCATACTTATAGACCGATTCAAAAAAAATTTATATATAATTTGAATTGTTGGGACAATCAAATCCCAATTCCCACGACTTTCCTTGAAAATGGCACGATTACACAAATCTATAGCATATTTAGGTTGGATAATGGTACGACATACAAATTGAGAAGTATCGGGTACAAGGGGTACAATACGTAGATTCATAGGAAAAGTCCGAATACTACCTAAGGAGGTGTTCTCACTATCATCCAAGTTATCAAAGTCTTCACGTTTAGGTTCATAGATTTGATCTTCTAATCGCTCATCTATTATATTTTTTCATTCTTCAATGACTACAGCTCGGCTAGGACATTTGGAAGAGATGTGGCCAAAGTCCTTACAATTGAGGCACTGCAAGTGAGAAGAAGTCCTCGGAATTTCAGAAGTTGTACCCTTATTTTAGAACACAGGGTGAACATTTGACTGGTGAGGTCTCCTAATAGACTTAAGAGGACGGAGGACTCAGTGCTGATGAGCAGGGTGTATGGTTGTCACCATACTTTTTATATGGAGTACCAATAATCAACTCGTAATTTTAGGTTAAGGAGTAAGCATGATCAAGAGTAGTAACACCCTGAAGGAAAGGCTCACACCTAAGATAATCTCTTAGACCTTGTCTAAACCTACTCAAAGTCAGGACTTCATCCTTAATGACATGACATTTCATTCGAAATTTCTCAAATTGAGCAATATACTTAGTTACTAACTGATTCTTTTGTTTAAGGGCGATCCATTGAGTAAAAACTTCAAAATCTAAGCAACCATCAAAAGTAGGAGTTTAAGGGTAGTCCATTGAGTAAAAACTTCAAAATCTAAGCAACCATCAAAATTAGGAGCATCTAATTTATTGTTTATAAAGAAACGCTCCTTATGACGTGGAAGAGAATGAGTACTGTGACAGTCATAACCTCATTCTCGCTCATGAACTTGCATTAAATTCATTATGTGTTTTTTAATCCTACTTGGAAGGTTTTAGGATTCCACTGATATCGCGAAGAATTGGTAGATGCCTATACCAATTTGTAGATGATTCTCTTGTTGACTAGCGAAGAATTGGTAGATGATTGATGACTTCTTGTTACCTCCAAGATATTAGGGAAAAAAAGGAAAAAGTTACTGGATTTTCGCTAGGCTGGCGCTAGCTGGACCCTCGAGCATGCCCGATAGAAAACAACCTGAGACTTGGGCCCTCGCCTGGAATTGCCCGATCGCTCGAGCGACAGGGCTGTTGCCTGCCTATTGCCCGAACGATAGACTTTTTTGGTCGAAGCCAATTTTCTTTTATATATATATATTTTTTTTCTTATTTATTTTATTATCGTCATTATCACTCGATCCAAATTCATAACAATTGATATCATAGCAATTCTGGTATCTTGTTTGTTCCATAACAAGTGGTATCCGAGCGATGTTGATTGTTTCGCATGGCGACAAGTAAAGATGCGAGCGGTTCTAGCGCATATGGACTTGGAGGAAGCCTTACTTGGCTTTGATAAGATGAATGCTACTTGTACACAGGATGAAAACCAGTGTAGGGATTGGAAAGTCCAATCTTAAATTCATCTACATCTTTTAAATCAAATTCTTCAAGATGATATCTAAAGGAAAGAAGTGCCACTACGTTGTGTTTAAAGTTTGAGCAACTTTGCATGACAAAGAGGTTGACCGGCAAGCTACATGTGAAACAACACTTGTATTCTCACTTGATGTATGAAGGTACGTCATTGGACGATCACTTAACTATCTTCAAAGAAATTGTGATCGATTTGGAGACATTGGAAGTTAAGTATGATGAGGAGGACTTGGCGTTGATGTTGTCGTGCTTTCTTCAGTCATCATATGTGACTTTTAGAGATATTATTCTCTATAGTCAGGATACTTTCACCGTAGAAGAGGTCTTTGATGCTTTACTATATAAGGAGAAGATGAGGTATCTTAGTGGAGGATCTGGCAATCATGTTAAAGGCTTGGTTGTTCGTGAGGAAAATCAAGATAGAAATTTTGACAGAATATGAGGGGCAAATCGAAATCTAGACATGCTGAAAAGACACGTCACTATTGTAAGAAAAATGGTCATATTATGGCTAATTGCTATGCCCCTTGAAGAACATAAATAAAGATGCTGGTGCTACTGAGAAAGGAAAACAACCTGTTAATACAGTAGAGGCTGATGTTGTGGAAGATGGGCAAAGTGAATGAGAGTTTCTTATAATTTCTAACATGGATTCCAAACCATATGAGGAATGGGTTCTTGACTCGACTTGAACTTTTCAAATGTGTCCCAACATGGACTGATTTTCAACATATGAAGGAGTTTTGAGAGGTACAGTTATTATGGAAAATAACGCGCTTTGCAAAATTGTCGGAGTTGGTACAATGAGAATCAGAATGTTTGATGAGGCTATCCGAACATTTACAGATGTTAGGCATGTTCTAGAACTGAAGCGAAATCTCATATTTTTTAGTACACTTGACTAAAAGGGTTATAGATACACTGGTGAAGGTGGAGTTTTGAAGGTGAGTCGTGGTGCTCTTGTTGTCATGAAGGGACAAAAGCTCTACACAATTGTATATTTTCCATGGCTCCACAGTAATAGAGAATGTATCAGTTTCTACTTCTTCTTTGACATACGATGAAATTACAAAAATTTGGCATATGCGGCTCTAGCATATTAGTGAGAATCATATGGCAGAGCTGAGTATAAGGAGACTTCTTGATGGGAAAAAGTCCAACAAAATAAAGAAAGACACAACACGAAGGTAACACTTGAATATATCCATTCAGATATTTGGGAACTGGCAATGGTACTATCAAAATGAGGCCATTATTACTTGTTGACAGTGATTGATGATTTCCCCTATAAAGTTTGTATATTTTTCTTGAAGCTGAATAGAGATGTGTTTGGGACCTTCAAGGAGTGAAAAATATTGGTAGAAAAGTAGATGAAACGTCTACGCATAGATAATGGGTTGGACTTTTGTTCAGATGAATTCAATAGCTTCTGCAGGATTGAAGGTATCTTCAGATACTTGATAGTGCTTGGAACTCCTCAACAGAATGGTGTGACAAAACGAATGAATAGAACGTTGATGGACAATGTTCGTTGTCTACTTTCAAATTCTGGGTTGCCTAAGACTTTTTGGGCTGAAACTGCTACTACAGCTTGTTTTCTGATTAATTGCTCACCATCAGTTGCCATTGATAAAACGACACCAAAAAAGGTATGGTGTAGTAAACCTTCTTATTATTCTAATTTGAAGATTTTGGGGGTGTCCTACTTATGATCATGTGAATAATGGAAAGTTGGAGCCTAGATTTAGAAAGTACATCTTTCTTGGATATAAATCAGGTGTGAAGGGGTATAAATTGTGTGTCCTGAGATAAGAAAGTTGGTTATTAGTGGGGATGTAGTATTTGTTAAATTTACTATAGTTCGTGTTCACCTCTTCAAAATTATGATAAAACTGAGGGGTAGAATCATTCAACTCATGTGGAGTTAAAAATTGAGAAATTAGAGGTTGCAAAATAGTCTACTACAGATCAATCTCGTTTGGGGTTGACATATAGTAATATCTTGCCTACTTTGCCTACACCATCAGCACCACAATATTCAATAGTTAAGGATACCCTCGCAGACAGATTAGACTTCTATAGAAGTATACATTAAGTGTGGCTGAAGACATTGATTCCACTGAGGAGTCTGCTACATATTTAGAGGCAGTCTGTTGTAGTAATTCTAGCAGATAGATAATTTCTATGTAGGAGGAGATGGAGATATTGAGCAAAAATAATCTTTGGGATTTGGTGAAATTACTTAGAGGTAAAAATGTTGTTTACTGCAAATGGGCATTCAAAAGAAAGGAAGGCACATCAGGGATTGAAGATGCTAGATACAAGGCTAGATTAATAGCAAAGGGATATAGTCAAATTCCAGGTGTTAACTTTACAGATGTGTTCTCAACAATAGTGAAACATAGTTCCATCCGAGCTTTACTTGGAGTGGTGGCTAAGAATGACTTGGAGTTTGAGCAGATGAATGTTAAGACAACATTCTTATATGGAGAACTTGAGGAGAGCATCTACATGAAAAAATCAGAGGAGTTCATAGTCTCTGGAAAAGAAGACTGTGTGTGCTTGTCGAAGAAGTCTTTGTATGCACTAAAGCAGTCATCGAGACAGTAGTGGTTTGATTCATTCATGATTACTCATGGTTTCTTCAGATGTAATTATGATAGTTGTGTATATTTCAGAAATGAAGATAATAGATCGATTACATTTTTTTTATTATGTATTTTTGCAGATGTCAGAAAAGTGAAGTTTCAACTCAGCAAGGAGTTTGATATGAAGGATTTGGGTACGACAAATATGATTCTTGGTATGGAAATCTTGCGGGATAGAAAGGCTAACTAATTGTATTTGAATCAGTATGGGAACATTGAGAAGGTGCTTAGAAGATTCAATATGGTAAATGCGAAGGCTGTCAGTACTCCATTGGCGGCTCATTTTAAATTATCATCTAACTCCTGTCCACAGTCAGATGAAGACGTTGATTACATGTCTCGGGTTCCTTATTCCCGTGTAGTTGGTTTGCTTATGTATGCTATGGTTTGTACAAGACCTGATTTGGCACATGCAATTAGTGCAATTAGCAGATATATGACAAATCCTGGCAAGGAACATTGGAAAGCAGTGCAGTGGATCTTCAGATACTCGAGGAACTAGTCTAATGCTTGTTTTCATTTTTGGTAGAAATTCAAATGGAGTCATTGGGTATGTTGATTCAGATTATACAGAGGATCTTGAAAAGAGAAGAGCACTTATAGGGTATGTGTTTATCCTTGGAGGCTGTGCTATCAGTTGGAAAGCTACTTTGCAAAATACGGTAGCTTTGTCTACAACAAAAGAAAAATACATGGCAATTACAGATGCATGTAAGGAAGTTATATGGCTGAGAGGATTAATTGGTGAAATCAGTGAAGACTTGCAGATGTGTACAATATTCTGTGATAATTAGAATGCAATTTTCTTGAGTAAGGATCATATGTTTCACGAGGGGACTAAGCACATTAATGTGAGGTATCATTTTGTGTGTGATGTAATTGCTTGTGGTGATATTGTAGTGAGCAAGGTCAATACTAATGATAATCCTGCTGATATGATGACAAAACCACTACCTATTGCTAAGTTTGAACATTGCTTGAACTTAGTAGGTATTTGTCATTGATTTAGTCCATTGGAGCTTGTTTGGAAGATGATGAGTAGTGTTTATTGATGGAGTCATGACTTGAAATTCCTTGTGTTGAAATTTGGTTCAAAGTGGAGATTTGTTGTGGTTTGACCCAAATTCTAGTGGATATTGAAGTCTAAATTGGAATAGTTTTGAAGAAATCAAAATTATAGACCGAAGGAAAAAGTCGCTACTTCTTCGTTGGCCTGGTGCTAACTGGGCACTCAATCACACCCGGTAGAAAACAACTTGAAACTTGGTTGCTTACCTGGCATTGCCCATCACTCGAGCGATGGGGGCATCGCCCACCTGAGCGACAGACGGGCGATAGATGACAGACTTTTTCAACCCAAGCCCACTTTCATTTTTTGACGTGATTTTGGACTCATATTCTTCTACAACTTGTTCTCTAAAGTTTATATATATATGACACGACTTATATAGAAAAAACAACACAACATAACAAGAGAAAGATTCATATAACATCTTGAGAGCTTTAGATTTCAATAGAGTGTATTGAGATCTTATAAATACAATTGCTATTGATTATAGTGGATTTCTCATATTCTATCCGTAGTTTTTTCCCATATTGGGTTTCCACAAAGTTCGGTATTTATTTTCTTTTTATTTATTTCATTATCATCATTATCACTCGATTCAAATTCATAACAATTGATATAAGTGCAATTGTGATATCTTATTTGTTCCATACAAAAAGTTCATGAAAGTAGGCAATGCTCTACCGCCTACATAAACTTCTGTCTCAACATTTAGATGCTCAAATTTGACTTGAGTTGTGGGCTATTCAATTCCAACTCTGAAAATATCCATGAAACATTAAAAACCAAGAAAAATTTTGATAAAATAATTTTCAAAAATATAAAAGTAAAATCATATTGAAATTTGTCGTTCACGAGGACTTTCGAGGAAGTCATCCATCATATACTATTCTTGCCCAAACATGCTTAAATAATTGTCGTTATTTAAACTAGGCAATGCTCTACTGCTAGTTACTTTAAAGGAAAATTAACTGTCATTACCTGTCAATTCGATTCTTGAGCTTAAACAAAAATTTCTCAGTATCTTCTTCTGCATTGTTCACCAGTCTTTCTAGCAATTTCTTTTGTTTTTGAAGTCCAAGATTTTCAATGCCGACTTCACTTGCTGCACCTCTTGATCCCAACGACAGGCCTTTTCTCAATCAATCAAAGGTGGGAAGCTTTTCGAGAGCAGCCCATTTTAGAGCTTCATCATCATCTTCTTCTCGAAATGAACATGTCCGAACTACTATTCCTAAAAGTTGCTGAAGTATTTTCCCTTAAGCTGTTACCGGCTTTAAAAATGCTACTGATATCCATTCTAGTCCACAAGCAAAAACAGAAACACTAAACCTTAAATTTGGTAAAATCAATAAGATTGTTATATTGAAAAGTGTTTGGATTATAATTTTCTGCAATTTCGTGCATTAATGCTTCTCCATTGATGGAAGTACGTATTGAAGAAAATCAGACAAGTGAAGTTGAATTTTATATTACAACGTTTAGAGATACTCAAGGACAGAATGCATTTAATGCCTAATGCGCGCATGGCCTATCTATATTTTTTCGAAAAAGATACATTCATTTATTCAACCAAATCGTCACAAACTGCAGGTGAAATAAAACAATGATACAATATTTCCAACAAATTAAATGTCTATCGACCATATCAGCAAATGCTAGCATATAGTCCAAGTGCCTAGCTTTCATAAAGGTTGTAGTTGTAACTTTATATAAATGTGGGAATTACTATATGAAAAATGTATGAAAGGTCGTGACAAGATGACCATAGTTTTCAAGCCGCTCAATTAAAGTATCATGTCCAGGGGCAGGTTTAGCATAGGTGTTAACTATTCCTACACTAATTTGAAAAAAGATTATTACATTCATAAATACACCACATTTTAATTATATTGAAAATCATCAACCTTAATACATTATCACAATGTCCCTGTTTGACGGTCATTATTTTAAAACTCTTTTTTCTACATAATCATTTTCAACTACACATTTACATAATAAATTTTTTTACATGTAAACCAAAAATCCTTATTTTTTAACTGTACATTCTCCAAAAAAATCACCATTAAAATCTCTATTTTATCTAAATGGGGGCTTATATCATTAACTTGTTTCTTCATTAAATTTTTATTTTTAACATTTTATTAATCAGAAAATATTATCCTAAATCATGGTTCTCGTCCAAATATATTGTTAACGTGCTTTAAAATGAGGGTAAATATTTAATCGCATTTTTGTATTATTATTATTATTATTGCTTATTTAAAAATAAAATGGGTAAATGAGTCTTTCTACTCTATAATAAAGAAAATTTTGAAGAGAAATCATAATCAAGAACAATTTATGTTAATTTGAAAGTAAGAATACCATGAAAAAAGTTTGAAACATAAATATAATAACGTATAAAAGTTATATATGAACCTTCACACTAAGAGAATTTTGGACGAGAGAATCTCCAATTCGGCCATCAATTCTTGGAAATTCTCGTGAGCGTAAAATATCATCACTACGGTATCAACAGTAGCTATTGGAAGAATCAATTTTAAAGTCACAACCACGAGACTTTATTATCTTTATTTATATCCTCTATACATGGATCAGGACGAAGTTTTTCTAATTGAATGTGTCGTACGTACCGGCCAAATTCATCCCCAAGATTACATCCAAGTTACCCAACTCCAACGGAAGAAATTCCTCCACTATCTCTAAGGTTCCTTTGGCCCCTCATTATTTGAAAAATGTGTGGTTGATAACAAGATAAAAGAATGAAATATAATTTTAATGGGGCCAACGGGTACTAAGTTCTACAAGGTCGGAATTACCCTTTGCAAATTCAATCTAAATTTTCGTCTTTTCTACAATAGATAGAACTCGGCAAATGTCCGTACTACGCTTCTATTTTCGAACTGAACTTTACTGTTAAATTGTTAATGCACTTTGTTAAACAAAGATTTTCTCATTTTTGAAATCTTGATAGGAATTTCTGGATCCGCCCTATCCTTTTCACTACTCTATACTTGTGATACAAAAATGGATTAAGAATTTCATTTCCACTTATATTTTATATCTTTCTTTATCGTTTTCTCTCCGAAACTATGTTTTTATACTTCTTTTAGTAGATTTATTAAGATTTTTCAACTTTTTTTTTTTTATTGATTTTTGCTTTTTTTGCAGAGATAAATAATTTTTTATTTTTATTTTTATTTTTATTTGCAGAAACTCAAAATGGAAGCAGGTTATTCAATATAGACTTATACTTGATTTTTTCCCGAGTAATATTTTTGCTCCCTCCTTCATACTCAAAATGTGCCCACCCATTTGTTCTCTACTTTATATTTATTTATCTATTACTTATTTTTTTAGATTTATTGAATGTTTTGTGCTATTTTACTTATTATTGGTTTGCATTAAAAATTTAATGTGTTAAAATGTTTAGGGAGGATTGAGAAAATGTAGATTGGTGTTTGCAGAATTTATTTGATGAAAAACCTACAACTATAAAGTGATTTCAATATTTGTTTAGTTTTATGAAAAATTGTTAATCCGTCTTTTAAGTAATGCAAATTGATGACACTCAAATGCTAGAATATATATTGAAAAATATATTGGAGCAATTATCGATTGAAGATTTAACTTCAACTCTACCCGTGTGTCAATCCTAGAAAAAATTTCTAAGGTTCAAATGTTATTAACTGCACTTTATAGGATTTTAGATGAACACGGCGTATTCTATTTGAACATCGTTGTCAGTATATAATCATAATATAATATAGCATATATGTTACAAATACTTATATATATATATAATATTTTTATGATTTTGTTTTTTGTGTTGCAACAGTACTAGGAAGGAATCAATCGAAAGTTCAAATTTGGTTGGACTTAGTGGAAAGGGAGATACGAGAGGATAGGAGCTGAAGACTATGGTTGAAGGGATGAAATTCAATGTTTTGTTAGGAAAATGGTGGTATGATATAGATAGCAAGTAAACATAGACCTTTCGTTGATCTTGTAAACATCTTGAGTAACATTATTCATTAATGACCAACCCGATATTAAGAGATCTAGGCAAAGGCAAAGATGAAATTGAGATTTAAACCGAATTAAGCCTTAAAATTTAATTACAAATTGATATTTTTAACAAAAAAATAGTTAAAAAAAAAAAAAAAAGTGCTATATATGAATATATCCCCACACCAATCCCAAATTTAAATTTGACTAGTTGTGTGTATTCAATTGTGGTTTTGTGAAACTTGTGGAAGTTTTTAGATTTTTATGTAATTAAAGAAAATCTTTCGTAAACATCTATAAGATTTTATTTTAAAACTTTTATATTTATTTGGATCTAGCGTAATAATGTAATGTTCCCCCTTAGACAGTGAAGGTTTGATCTCCACGATCCCCTTCTGCATGCGGTACATTAAAAAATAGCTTTAAAAGAATAACGTTTTAAGTTACTTCAATTATATATATATATATATGAAATTAGATTAAAAAAAATGATATTAAATATTTTTAGTTACAACTTGATCTTTTTCATAGAGAATAGGAAGAAACGATAAAAGAGGGAAAAAGAACAAATATAATCTGTAGAAAAAGAAATAATTTCACAATTGTTGGGTTATTTGGCCTTGTCGTTGGGTTTCCTTGGCTTGAAACATGTTGTGGTGTTGCTGATAATATTTAGGGGTTTCCTGCTTGTACATAACTGTTTCTTCTATAACTTTTTACCAATACTCACAAATGTGTGGGACCCACTAAATTAAAAAATGAGGAAAAAACCCACCTCTCCTGCATTGTAAGTATCTGTGAACCAACCAACCCACCCCTCTTTTCTGTAAGTGTAGCAATGTTCTAATATTTAACATGCTTGGTACATACGGGTTTATATCACAATGACATTTCACATAAATTTGATCTCTTGTTACTACTAAGGGACTTGTACACAATGAGCACAAGGATCTATACTTTTCAATGCTTGAGATGGAGAATAAGAGCTCCTTCAAAATTAGAATTATATGACAAATAGTTCATTATATATTCTATTTATTTTATTGGAATTAAGGAAAAAAATCCTTGTGGTAGGAATTTGTTGGTCGTGTTGAAAATAAGTGTTGATTGGTCATGTTCAAACATCATTTTTAAAAGAAGTATCTAAAATAGGAGATGTAAAGACATGCGTGGAATCCACAATTTGTATATTTTGAGCATAAAAAGTAGTGCTTCGCAAATGCTTATAAGCTATGATATAAGCACACCCAAACGTGGTGCTAAATGAACTTTGATAAAGCCCCAACACCCAATTTTTTCTTCTTTGGAAAGTACATAAACCATCAAGGAGAGTGGCAATTTGCCTCCACAGGTGGGAATTAGCGAATGTATCATCGTCACATGGTCATTAATATTAGAAAATGAAGCTATTCTATTTTTGTGACAAATTGTTCTCGTGTTTTGCCGTTTTATTATTATTTTTGTCAAGGTAAATATTGAGTTAGAAGAAACCTCCTAAGTAATTCCGGCTACCAACTCATCATATTCTTTAATCAGAACGGTAGAGACAGACAGAAGCACTAATAGGGTACACATTGTTAAGTTTTAAGATTGAATTGTATGCATTACAGTTAAGGGGCTTCTGCTGCATTGTGTATAGTTGAAGGATCGAATATGTTTTTTAGATAATGAGTTCGACGAAATTAATTGCATTGTAAGAACATCTCCGAGAGACTCCCTATTTTTAAAGATCTTATTTTACAATTTAGATAGTATCTATAAATTTAAAGAGTAAAATTTTCTAAATACTCCAACAACCTCTTTATCATTAACACTTAATTTTATTACTCTTAATATGTATTTATTATTTTTCATTTCTTTTAGTTTCATCAAATTTCCTTTAAATTATTATATTATTGAATAATGTACTTATACATAATAGCGTTATATAATGGTTTACATGCAGATGAGGTCTCAAAAAAAGAGTGAGGATTGTTTTTATTTGGTTGAAGAAATTTTGACTCAATAATATTTTACCACATCATATGTATGTACGGTTGTGCAATATATATATATATAATTTATATAATAGTTTATATACACATGATGCGATGATGTATGATTGATTTAGATTTTCTTCAATCAAATAAAAAAAAAATTTGCACTCTCTTTTTGACATCTCATCTGTGTAAATCATTATGTAACTTTTTATGATCAAATAACATTATTCTTTGACCAATTTATGGAACATTGTAAATTGAAATTTGTGAATGTATTTAATTATAGAGTGAATTTGGCTTCCAAATTTGGAGAGTCAAATTCACTCTCTATTTTAAAATGTTAATTTGAAGGGTTTTTTGAAATATAATTTTAAAGGCCGACTCTTTAAAATAGAAAGTATTTTATTTTTAAAGAGTCTCTTGAAAATGTTCTAAGTACTTTCATTAGTTGGAATGACATCCAAATGAAGGGGCTAACAAGGTAGGCATTGTTAAGTTGAAGGACTAAAAATGTTTCTTTAAAGTTTATAGAGATGTTTGAATGAAGAGAATGTTCACTTATCTTTAAAAAGGGAAGAAGCATTTTAAATTTAGATGAAATTTAGGTTTAGTAGTTTATATCTTAACGTGGTTTTAGGGTCCATTAAACTTTAACGACAATTACATATATATATTTGATCTTCTAAGCACGGTGCTTAATTTATACTAAGCACCATACTTATGTGACAAAAAAACTGCTCATTAATGTAGTGGTTCACCTAAACACGGTGCTTAGCATAAACTAAGCAAACCTCGTAGAGAACATTATAAGTGAGGGAGATCTTTTGGCTATTTCTGTTATCGAGTCTAAACCAGAGGAGGACTGTATTCAGGATTCAGCATCTGTGTTTGATATGTATCCTAATAAGGACTTGTTTATTACATATGAAATCGTTTTCAAAGGTGTCGTGATTATGAAAAACAACACACTTTGTCAAGTTACTGGAATTGGTACGATCAGAATGAAACTATTGGATGAGATAATTAGAACACTTAGCTTGGTTCGACATGTTCCATATTTGAAAAAGAATCTCATCTCGTTGTCTATCCTTGATTCAAAGGGTTATGAGTTCTTTGGTGGAGGTGTAGTTTTGAAAGTTTGTAAGGGTGCCTAGGTTGTATTGGAGGGACGGAAAATGTTTCAGTTATACATCTTATAGGGTCGTGCAGAATCTAGAAGAGTCAATCAGCACATATTTAGTATTGTGGTGGACATTCAGTTTGATACAATACCTTCAGGAGCTCGTAAATGGTCAAATTTGAAGAATATAGCTTAATGAAGTTAAATAGATATGGATAATGCCGTTTTGCCACCATCACCTGTGGTGCTATTATATTCAATTGCTAGAGATTGACCAAATGGAAAAAAATGTATGTGGATGTTAATTTTGTGAAGCATACTTTCAGTGTAGTAGAATGTGTAAAATCTAGCGAGAGGCCTTTTTTTAAAGTATTTGAGTTTGATTATGCTTTGTGGTGTGTTATAGTCAAATTTGGTGAATTTTAAAATCATTATGATTTTTTGGGAATTTGAGTTAATTCTGCAGAGTAGTGCTTTGATTCATTGGAAGATATTGAGTATTTTGTGTTTGGTTGAAGAAATCAGTTTTGATTATTGTTAGAGAAAGTAGTTATTCCTTGCAGACGGATTTTCTTCTCCACGTGGAGAGAATTTTGAAGCTTTGTTTGTTGCAGTGGAATTTATGTCAAGATGGAGATTGTTAGAATTTGGGCGTGATCCGAATTCATTGTTGAAGTAATTAAAAGATTCTAATTGCAGTGCATCTTAGGAGAAATTCAATTTGGAATGCTTTTGGAGTCTTATTCAAATTGAAATTTTATCTGGAAGCCATATTGGAAGTTTGACTTGGAAAATGATTTTGAAATGAAGAAAACATTTTGAAGAAAAAAAAGGAAGGGCAGAACGCTCGGCACCGCGGCACATGCGCCCATATTTGGTGTTTTGCTCAGCTAGTCGCCCCGACGCCACCTGTCTGTTCTGGATTTTTGTATTTTTATCTCCATTTTCGTTTTAGACTCGATTTTTTGGCATCCTACTTCATAAACAACTCTACTAGAAGGGTTTGAATAGTTCCTACATGTTCCCTATAAATAGTAAGTTCTTCTATATAATTTTATAGTGTATGAGAAAAATGATTACTAGTTTTTAGAATCATTGTAATATTTCTCAATTATTTGTGGTGAAATAAAATCTTCTAATTCTCTGCCTTATTTTCTTGTCTTCTTTTATTCTTTTGTTTGTGATCAAATATTTCATTATTGTGCCATATAACTTCAACATCTCAATCCGATGGTTGATTTCATATCGAATGGTATCGAATGATACGTGATCTTTGAATTTCCAACAATTAATATCAGAGATTTTGGGCATAATTAACACAACATGTATAGTGACTACAAATAATATAAGGAACTTCTACTATATCATGCACTTACTTATATATATATTTCTTTACGTTATCTACAACACAAATTTCCAACATATACATCTACCCATTAGCCATTAGCCAAAAAAAAAATAAACATGAAATTCTGTTTGTTAAATAGCAAAATATAGCGCTAGATAAATGTTTTAATTGTGGATCATCTTCTTCCCTAAACCAATGCTTGCGAAATGTGTGTGGGATCAAATTTGTTATTTAGCCCCATTGGTGGTAAAATATCAATCTAGGTGATACCAATGTGACATTAAATGATAAGTATAATTAAATAAGTCGCTTAATTCCACCTTTCATTGAGCATATAACGTAGAATCACTTATATTGATGTTAGATAACATTATTCTATCAAAAATTGTGAATGTGTTTTATGGGGGACTAAATCATGTATGGGGGCCACTGCTTATTAATTACCTTAATTTTTTTACTATTTTGAGTTTTCAATGTGTTTTTCAAATATTTTAGCCCATGTTTGACAATTATTATTTGAAATTTTTTTTATATACTCATTTTCAACTATACATCTACATAATAAAATATTCTGCACGTAAACACAAAATTTTTCCCCTTTTTTTAACTACATATTCTACTAAAAATCATTATTTAAAATATTATTTTGACCAAATAATGACCATGATAGAGGGGCTTAGTATTTGTAGAGGTTCACCTACACTTATTAATGTTTGTTGCATTCTCCTTTATACTTATTCTCGCAAATGAATATTATTATAAATATGTTCACATTAATAGAAATAATACTCAATTTTTCGGAATTTTGCCATCTTAAATCAATTTAATAAATGCATTTTTCCTCTCTGTTTTTTTTTTCCATGGCATGGGAGGAAGGGATACATCGAGCTAGAAAAAATTTGTGGTCAACAGAAACTAGCTGTTTTATGTTCCCGTTGCCTGTTTTCTGATGATAATAGATCTTAAGAGTTCATTGGCTGGGCATTGAGTCTGGAATTTGATATGGAAACCATATAAAAAAACCTAGTCATTGTTAATTTGGCAACCAATCATACAAGAAAAGAGAGACCAAAACTGTTCAGAAGCATGAAGATGCAACATAAAATTTTAAACCCCTGCACTGTAAAAGAAATTGCACGGGTTACTGTATGTTTCAACCAATTTATATCCTCTGACTTCACTCAGAATACCAGAGTAGTTATTGCATGAAAAAAAGAGAAATTTGCCTTAGGCTTCGACATTTCATTGTGCAAAGACTAACCATTTACTATCTCATTGAAGGTTGAAGTTTTTTCTTGCTACAAATCTGCAGATATAAAAACCTTACATTCAGTTTATCATCAATATTAAGTGCATCAGATTTTTCTCCTATTGTGCATATTCCTAAATCGCTCAAGAACTTCAGAAACGATTTAAAGCCGTAATGTCTTCCCTATCTTCTTATAAACATCTATCTATAGTCATTCGATCTCGACCTGCTATAGAAACATGTAATCGCTCTACACTATCCCAATGTATTTTATCTTGTTTCTCAGAAAAACTTCTGTACCAAATTTTCAAATTTGCTTCTAAACACAGTATACTACTGAATAGTTAACTAAATTAAATGCCTGAAGTCAGTATCGATTACAACATAGGAGCAGCAGCTCCTTCCTTATTCTACCAAATGTCATAACCATATAAAGTCAAATATAGTAACTTAATCTGTTCTTTATTCTGCATCAGTACAATAAAATTAGATAATTTGCCAACAACAACTACAATATTAACATCAATAGCTACAAATTGCTGACAACAGTCTATCCCCTTAAAGACTGATAGCGCAAGGTCCCTATTTTGAATAATCTACTTCTACTAATTAGCTAATCAAGTACAAACAGACCAATCAAAGATAAAAACGGTGGAAAATAATAGTATGAATTTCTCCCTGAAACATTCATGGATTGACAACGGTTTCATCTTCAACGCCGGATTTGGACTTTGATCTGGAGAAGGAGAAACCAGAACAATCCAGCTCCCTTAATTTCAGCAGTAAATACAGCACGACCCCACATATAAACCCCAATGCAGCACTAGACCCTGTCATTGACACAGCAGCACAAACCAACATCACGAAAGACTCTTCTTTTGAGTTCATATCCCTCGATGCCATGGCCAATTCTATTCCTGCAAACAACAATAACACCCCAAGAATCCCAATTGGGAATGCACTCAAAATCCTCACAAAAGAATTCCCAAACACCAAGCCTAGCATCAGTTTCCCCAATCCAAGAAACACTACTGATAAACCACTCCTTCCCCCAAAACGATACTGCCCGGCAAGCCCTCCTGCCCCATGGCACACTGGCATTGCCCCGAACCAGCAGCCCACTAAATTCATCACTCCAACACTCACAGAGACTGTAGTTGCAGACAACTCCGTACCAGGAAAAAGATCCCCCGACAGTTTGCAAACAGCAATGACTGAATTCAGTACTGATAGTGGAATTTGAGGTACTGCACCTCGTATAAAACCAACCTTAAAATCATCCCATGTGATTTTCAACACATGAAATCTTGAAGGGCCAAACTTTATGTCATTAACAATCGATGGATCACGTAGAAAACATAAGACTAGACCTAGTACAAACACTATAAGAGCAGATGGCACTGCTGACAATATTCTTAATCTTTTCTCAACTCTACGTTGGCTTGTTGTAATCATCCCACTGCTTCCTATTACATCAGTTTCAACTAAATTCCTTCTACCACCATCGCCGGTGGTGAATACGAGGAAGAGAAGGCAAGCGAAGGCAAGAATTAGGCCGTCGAGGCCGATCCAGGGGCGGGGATCGGTGGTCTTGGTGGAGGTGGTTTTCGTGAAGTCTTGATTATAGCGGATGTACTTGATTGCAGAGAAGGCAAAGGAAAGGCCCTGAGAGAGCTGAACCCCACGAACGACAGGGAGAGGGATGAAGCGGTAGAAGAAAGACATTAACCCAGTGACGCCGAGGAAAAGGAGTGTCCCTGCGGTGCATATGCCGGCGGCGGCTATCTGGGAGACAGTGAGGTGAGGCGTTTCCGATACGGCCACGGCAGCGATGGACTTCATGGGCTGGACAGGCATCGGGGTGCCGAAGAGGATGCCGGTTGCTATGTTGTAGAGGGCAGTGAAGATGAGGGTGGTGGAGAGGTCAAGGTGGGATACTAAGGTGAGGGCTAATACAATGGGGATGTAGGTGCCCAGGTCCCCGACGGATCCGCTCAGCTCGGACCATATGGAGGTCTTCAATCGGAGAGAAGTGGTAAGACGGCGGAGCCACCCCGGTTGGCTACGGTGATGGAGGAGTGGAGTGGTGCTGTGTTGTGATTCCTCTGCCATTGCGTGTGAGCGTGTGAGAGAAGTGAGCTCAACTGGATATTGGTGGCTTATTAGTTGATGAACTTTGATATTTGTTTCAAATTGGTCCTTAGACTAGAAAACGTTGCATATTAGTTATCGTACTTTAATATGGGTTTCTTGTTCTATTTCCATATTGAGAAAATCTTCTTGTATAAAATGTGTGCAAAAGTATTATGGATTGATTATTTAATCCCCGATCCCATAAGACTCGACCCAAATGCCTAAGGTGATGTGCTAGCAATCAAGCCCTAGGATGATCTAACTTGCCCCATGGCCCGAGGTGTTAACTTGAGGTAGAAGAATGCTTGATATGGAGTTTGGTCTTACAAGGTCTATTTCATCAAGGGCTCTCAACTTTTGTTAGTGTGACAATCATGATCCCAAACTTTAGTTTTACAACACTCAACTTCCCATCACTTGAATTGTCTGTGCATGGTACCCCAACCTAGCAAAAAATGCATGTTTAATCGTTAAATAGCTATGCTACATAATGATGTTCGGTTAAAAAGGTAAAATTACTCGAAATATATATTCTCTCTAATTCGAGTGACTAGACATATTGCAGCACATATATTTTGTTATACTTTAGTCATCAACGTCTTCTCATCATATAAATTTTTCATTAGTTAGAATATCTTCTCTCTTTCGATGATTTTCATCTAAAAAATTCATCAATGTGGAATAAAAAACTTTTCTTCTCATAAACAAAAGAAAAATAAAAATAAAAAATGCGATTAAATATATGTTCCTCATTTTAAAGCATACCAACAAATTTTTTGGACAAAAAAGAACACTAGGGACAAGATGTGCTAAATATGAAAATGATTAAAGGTTAGATAGCATTTACAAAAATATGTGGCTATGCAACTTGTTTCCTTTGTCAAGACATATTGATTTAAGTTACTGGTCCTCGTAGTTAAATTAGACTTTTTTTTTTTTTTTTTTTTTGTGGATAATTTTACCTCTTCAGTCAGATATTATATTCGTTTGCGTGCTACGTGACTGTTTTACTATGGATTTTGTAGGTAAGAATATCACGCTTTAAAAGGTTAGGAAATGACGGTACACTTATGAAAGGTTAGGGACCTCCAATTCTATTTTATCTTATCCTATGATTAATTATACCAGATAAATCCCACACTGGTTAGCAAAATATTTGGTAATCCCAATCATGAATGGCACTGTCATTAATTAATAATAGTTGGACAGACCGGCGTAAATGGTCGGACAAAGATGGATAAAATTGGCTCTTCAGGAGTTGGGTAGGTTGATTTAAGATTTCTTCGTTTATGCATCACTTTTTGTCACTCCCGTTGACAAGAAAGTGTGTTGGCAAAAATACTATTAAATGAAAAATAGGTTTTTTTTTTTTTTTTTAATGATAGAATGTCACTCCTCAATGGCTTGAAGGGTCGGGCAAAGATGAATAAAAATGGCTTTTCAGGATTGGTTAGGTTGATTTAGGATTTTGTCGTTTGTGCATCACTTTTTGCCATCATTGTTGACAAAATGTCTGTTGGCCAAAAAACTATCGAATGAAAAAGCAATTTTCTTTTTGAAACTTTACAATGATAGAATGTCACTCCTCAGTGGCGTAAAGGGTCGGACAAAGATGGATAAAAATGGATCTTCAAAAATTGGTTAGGTTGATTTAGGATTTTGTCATTTGTGCATTACTTTTTGCCATCATTGTTGACAGAATGTCTATTGGCAAAAAACTATTGAATGAAAAAACAGTTTTCTTTCTGAAACTTTGCAATGACAGAATGTCACTCCTCAGTGGCGTAAAGGGTCGGACAAAGATGGATAAAAATGGCTCTTCAAAGATTGGTTATGTTGATTTAGGATTTTATCATTTGTGCATCACTTTTTTCCATCCTCGTTGACAAGAAGTGTGTTGACAAAATATAATGTGTTAAATTCATCTTCAATCTCACATTTTTTTCAATAAAATATATTATATGTAAATTTAAAATTTTTCATTACTTTTTAACAACATATTTTTCGAAAAATCACTATTATAAAACTCATTTTCAACAAAAAGTGTGCCCAAACATAGCCTGATTTGGAGGGCTATTTTTGGTGGAAATGAAACCATTAGTTATTGGATCTAGTTCGGGACAGTCCCCAGGTTGAAATGTTAGGTTGCGCTTATTGCATTTTATTAAAACTGTTTATATAGTTAATTTTTCTTATATTTGTTACACCCAATCTAGGCTCCTATTTGATTTTCAGAAAATTTTGATAAAAGTCAAAGAAATGTATGGTTGAAAAGTTATAAATTTTATTAAATGTGGTTAAAATTAATTTTTAAATTTGACTTAAATTTTAATCAATTTTTTTAGTTGTACCAAACATGGACTAGCTATTAAAATATTAACCGAAAATTTCTACTATAGTATACATTAGTTCAGTGTTAGTATCAACTCGAACGAGGTTATATGCATGTGTACGTATCATTTTACCTAAGAGGATGTTAATTATGTTATTATGTTCTATAAAGTGGAAACTAACTTCAATGTCGTGCGTTACAAATCATATTAATGGATTAGAATTGGATTAACAAAAGTTTTAAATTGGGTTAAATAAAAAATACACATTATTTTTTTTTTACTTAATAGTATATATTTTTTCTTTTTTATCCCTAGAAAATTGAAATAGGCTGCGAGGGGAGGGGAAATGGGCGGACCCACATGGGGGGTTAATTGACCCTACAAAAAATTTCTATTTTTTTTTTACCCTTTTTCTTGTTATAATTCAAGTCGCAACAGAAAATTAATATTGTTATAACTAAAAATTAAAATGAAGGCATGCCAAAATTTATAATGTTGCATTCTCTCCCTCCCTCCCTCTCTCTCCCTTTTCATCATCTTCTTCCTCTTTATTCATCTATTTTTCAAACTTTACTTTGACTCTCTCTTCATTGTTTTTTGTTTGTTTCTTCTCTCTCTAGGTTCTCTCGTTACAATTCTATCTTAATTAAAAATGACTTGTTCACTTAGTTTCACTTTCTTTCCCTTTTTCCTCTTTTTTAGTTGTCACTATTTGGCAAATGTTTACTTTCTATGTCTTATTCTAATTTAATTTTATTTGACTAGTTCGACTAGAGCATTACAATAACATATTTTCCTCACCTTAGTTTTAGGTATTTTTATGCATGAAAAATAATTGAACATGATTAAAAAAGAACAAAATATTGATTTTATGACTCAATTTTTATGTAGCACGTATTGAGTTCGACTATAGAGTTTCAATCCTAGATAAGTGCATTTATGTAATTCGATAAACTTAAAAAGTTTTAAAGAAATCAAGTAGTAGGAAAATGACAATTTCGTTATATATATTGAAAATATGTGCAAAATAAAATTTATAATGAACATATTATGCCCCTGTTTGACACCCATTTTGGGTTAAAAATTTGTTTTGGAATAGTGATTGATGGAAGATTGTGTGGTTAAAAAGTAAGTAGAATTTTTGGGTTTATGTGTAATATTATTTTATTGATAGAATGTGTGGTTGAAATGAAGAATGAGAAATAGAATGAGAAAAAGAAATG
>CAIGRB010126204.1:0-26788 GCA_903798255.1 Fraxinus quadrangulata | reverse complement strand
AAAAAAAAAAAAAAAAAAGAAACTAGCTTGAAGAGCAATTATCATAGTTATGCATCCATGTCACGTATTTTTATTGTTAAGATCACCATATTGAGGTATCCCCTGAGAAGTGATGCATCAAGTGGGATTAGTAATTGCATGCATTTTTTTTCTTTATTCAATAGGACTCACCAACAACAGAACAAGAGAATAAGATTTCACCTACACCTAGATTATGTTTCAAGATATCCATATTTAATTGTTTCATGCAGTGTTAAGGGATGAAATCCCACATCAAATAAAGATAAAAATATAGACAAATTTATAAGAGTTTTGACTATTCATCTTAATAAAGTTGACATTTTAAGATAAAATCTCAAATCTTGACATGGTATCAGACCTCATTAAATTACAATAAGCAATCCGATCCAATTAAAACTAAAAAATAAACACACGAATTTCAAAATTGAGTAATTCAAACGAGCCACCGTCTTGCGAGACATGTTAAGGGATGGAATTTCATATCGAATAAAGATGAAAATATAGACTAACTTATAAGGGTTTGGACTACTCCTCTTAGCAAAGTTGACATTTTAAAATGAAACTCCAAATCTTGACATGCGAAACAATGTTAAAGGTTCAATGATGAAATGGAAGACCATTACGTTTGTACTTTGAGTGACCATTCAATTAAAAGTTTATTCGTTTGACAAAATTTATAAATAATTTACATACTATCAAACTTTATTTTCAGTTACAAGTTCCAATGAAATTAGAAGTAATATCTACTTATCTGCTTCTAATGGACATGCGTTTTTAAATCTTCACAATTGTATAATCCACATCTAGCTCATGGGTCATTTCAAGTCCTTTCATAATAGCCATTAATTCAAGGAAAAGTATTGAGATATCATGGTTAATTCAATTTCTTGTATAGCACATTCAGTAATTTTTACAATAGTAATTTTTTGTGGAGAATGAGTTTTACAATAGTAATTTTTTTGAGAATTTCTAGTAGTAGGAAAAAGTTACAGCCAGACGAATGAACCACCTCGTGCTTGTATGAGAGTTGTTTTAACTGTTCATATCGGTTTCAAATTAGAGAAATATTATGATAAAACTTGGTTTGAAAACAATGTGTTTTGGATTTGGGTGTAAAATTATTTTATTGAGAAAATGTGTTGTTGAAAATACCTTTGAGAAAAAAAAAATGATTTTTTAGATAATGAGACTAAAACAGGAGCTGTATAGCAAGAGACTCCAAATCTATTTCTCAATGAGATTCCAAAATCGTTTGAAATCAATCTGATGAAAGTTATATAAGTTTATAGCTTAGTCCTCAAACTTTTCAATTATTAAATTTAACTCTCGAAACTTGTGAATATCCTCTTCCTATTGCTCCATAAATGTTTCTAATTGATCATATGCAATTCTGTTGATACACAGCTGCTTTGAATCAACTCTATTAAACTCCAAATTGCTATTCTTCGCTTCAAATGCATCCAAGTCTAGATTTTACCAACAATTAGCATATTTAAACTAAATTAGGAAGATATTCGCTCAATTAACAATAAATGATCAAGTTTAGAAGCCTCAGATAAATGTATAAAATACACTTTTCAATACTTACAAACTTAAACTTTTGTTCGTTCTGAGCAAGACTATCTACTTAATAAACGAAGGAATCAAAAATAAAAATCAATGTATCAGATAACAAGATGTACTCGCCTTAATTATTGAAACTATTTGACAATTCATAAAATGTTCATAAGTAATGCTACCATAATTAATTTTCACTTATTCAAAATTCAATTGATGTGTCTGCACAATCAATCTAATCGTCATAAATCTTTAAGTCGATTATATCACATACTCTAAATATCCAATATTTCATTTCTCTTTCTTGGAATGCACAACCTCAACTTGTTTTACTACCATCTCAGCACTTTTGTTTGTTTTTCCTTTTTTTATTATGTTGCTTATTTTGCTTTTGGAATCTTTTCTTTTGATTTCAAAGTTAGTTTTTACTCTAAACCGCAGACGGCCTTCTTTCCTGGTAGACATTTACTAAACATTGGTAAGGATTAGATTTTGATTACACATGATTATCTTCACACTACGATATAGGTAAATTTTTCCTATGTACAATGACTAGTGCAATGCTTTTTATTGAGACGAGTAATTGGGATCAAACCCTTAGTGTATGGTGACTACCTAGGTTCCACATGTTAGCAATAGGTTAATTTCCTAAAAGGTTACTAAACTTTGTCTAAAGTTCTCACGGGATCACTGAACTTCAAAACTTCCTCTGTTAGTCACTCAACTTTGCAAACTTGGATCACATCCATCACTAAGTAAATGCTGCTTACAAAAGTTGACAGATTCAATTAGGTATCTAACATAATGGTTTACGTGGCACGTCATTGTAATTATGGATGCCAAATCATATAGTTGCATCCTACGTGGAAAGTTGTTTTTACCAAAAACGTTTTTCTCCTAAATATGTTGAAGATAAGGCTTCAAAATTCTCCTCTTATCATCTTTCTTAATCTTCAATACAAAACTTCAATCAATTTTCACCCACATTTGGGGATTTCATTTCTAGGTTATCATTGAAGGATTTGGATTTTGTTAATCTGATTTTGGACTTATTTTTTTAGGTGAAAAAGGTGATTGGCAAACAACAACTTTTCATGTAGGATGCAACTACGTGATTTGGTGTCCAATAATTACAATTACGTGCCACGTAAGCTATTCCATTAGACACATCATCAAATCTGTCAACTTTCGCAAGCGATGTTTACTTGGTAATGAATGAGATCCAGTTTCCAAAGTTTATTGATTAACAGGGAAAGTTCTGAAGTTCAGTGACCTCGTGAAAACTTCAGGCAAAGTTTAGTGAACATTTAGGGAATGAATCCAAAAAATACTCTATACAAATATTCAACAAGCATGGAATCAACACCTATCTAAATAACTCACAACATTTGATCAACAACCCCTAAACTAATCGTTTCAATAGTTTAAGGGTTGTGTTTTATAATTTTCCAAATTTCAATGTCATAGAATTGGACTAAATGTTAGCATAAGTAAGCGGAGAGCAAATAATTCTAGAAGGGTTTATTTGTTTTCCTAGTCCTCAATTGATGCTCAAATTCTGGTAGGATATGATTGAATTGTTATTCAAATTGGGAGGACTAGGGGCAAAATTTTAATATCTTTGACCACATATTTTCTTCCTTCTTGGGCTTCTCTGATGGAGGCAATGGTTTCTCCCTTTTTGAACTCTTTCGTGGCGACGACGCTTGGATGAAATTGAAGAGATAAGTTCAATAAACCAATGTCTTTTCCTCTAACCCTAGTTAGAATTTATGATTTTTTATGTAAGGCAAGTCAAGGGCCGAATTTTTTTCTTAAATGAGGCTCTTCATTGAGGTCCTAGGCCATTGCCTAGTTCATCTTTGTTCAGGATCAGGCTTTCTTTTGCCAATAGTCTCAATTCAAGAATCCAATAAAGTCTTACGTTTATTAAATGAAGGGCCATCACTATTTTTCTCTACCAGGATATCGTTTGGCCCTAAATGAACCACTAAAGTTGTAAAACCTTTGGGTAAAAGCCTTGTTTTACCCAAGGACTCATGTTGATTGATAGTAGTTGTTACTCATAAGATAAATTAAAGGCCACACGTGGCACTGATTAAACTACGTGGCGATCTAGGGTCCCCCACGCCTTACACAACGACACAGACGACCTTGTTATATACAATGGCGATCCCTTCTTCCCCGTAAAACAAAACTGGATCGAGCCCCATTAGGCCGAGCCCCATGTATGAGCTGGTCATGACGAGGCTATTGCAAGATCATTATCAGTTCTCGTGATAAATGATTGACAAGACAATTCACTGCTATCGCAGCCTCTGCACACCTATATAGTGTAATCCTAACTGCCAAGCTAGGACTTATGGATACGAATGCGTCCCTAGCATTTAATGTCTTAATTGGTTGATGTATGCGACAAGAAATGTCGATCGATCTGATGAGGCCATGTTTCCTATCATCTGACGGGTCTTGTTTATTCAAATCAAGTATAAAAACTTATACTTAGTGCCATTCAAAGGTAATGCAAATTTAGATTCTCAAGCCTATATTCTTGTTACGTACACTCTTTTCTACTCCCAAGCCAACCCTTTTTATTGATCAGAGGCTCACGTTCTAAGCTACTTCTACATCCTAAATTATTACTCTAGCTAACTCGACTATTAGACTGCGGCGGCTAACTTCACCTTACTGAAAAATGCTACGTGTGATCAATGGTTTGTCTAAGTGTGTTGGAATTCAACTTACGTGGACGTGAGAGGATTTGGGATCTATTGGCCACATCATTGATACATTTTTTGGGGTTAACAGATTGGTGCCTTTTGTGGAATGTTTCGATACCATAACCACGAACATCTTTGTGGTAAAAGCCATTTGGAACAAGGCCTTGAAAAAAGGGCTTGGTTCTTGAAGAAATAACCACCGAAAAGAAGGGACGTCTTGAACATTTACTGTTAGCTTAAAATCAAATACTCGCGATGAGTTCCAACCACCAAGGAACACATGGTGGAAACAGATAGCAAGAGACCTCTGAAGAAGAGGTCCTCCGCACAAATATGAACATGTGCCACCTCCATCACCAACACAGGTAAGGCGGTACCATAGCAAGCCTAACCAATGAAGTATGAGAAATGTATAAAACCCCCATGTATGATTGCAATAGCCTCGTCATGACCGGCTCATACATGGGGGTTTGCCTAATGGAAATGTTCTCGTGATAAATGATTGACAAGACAATTCATTGCTATTGCAGCCTCTGCACACCTATACAGTCTAATCCTAACTGCCAAGCTAGGACTTATGGATATGAATACGTCCCTAGCATTTAATGTCTTAATTGATTGATGTATGCGACAAGAAATGTCGATCAATCTGATGAGGCCATGTGTCCTATTATCCGACGGGTCTTGTTTATTCAAATCAAGTATAAAAACTCACACTTAGTGCCATTCAAAGGTAATGCAAGTTTAGATTCTCAAGCCTATATTCTTGCTACGTACACTCTTTTCTACTCCCAAGCCAACCCCCTTTTTATTGATCAGAGGCTCACGTTCCAAGCTACTTCTACATCCTAAATTATTACTCTAGCTAACTCGACTGTCAGACTGTGTACGGCTAACTCCACCTCACCGAAAAATGCTAAGTCTGCATAATGGTTTGTCTAAGTGTGTTGGAATTAAACTTACGTAGACGTAAGAGGATTTGGAATCTGTTGGCCACGTCATTGATACATTTTTTGGGGTCAACAGATTGGCACCATTTGTGGAATGTTTCGATACCATAACCACGAACATCTTTGTGGTAAAAGCCATTTGGAACAAGGCCATGAAAAAAAGGACTTCAAGACCCACTAAAAAGAAGGGACACCTTGAACATTTACTGCTAGCTTAAAATCAAATACTCGCGATGAGTTCCAGCCACCAAGGAATACATGGTGGAAACAGGTAGCAAGAGACCTCTGAAGAAGAGGTCTTCCGCACAAATATGAACATGTGCCACCTCCATCACCAACACAGGTAAGGCGGTACCACAGCAAGCCTTGCCAAGGAAGTATGAGAAATGGCTGCAAATATGAGAAACATGGCCCAACAAAATGCTGCCATGCAACAGTTATTCATGCAAATACATTAGCAGGGAGGATCCTAAACGCCTCGGCATGGAATGTTTTCCTAAGAAGGTGAAAAGAATGACACAACAGCATACCCTCAAATGAATGGCATGGGTGGCAGACCAGCTGAGAGAGAGGTGGGAGTAGATACCTTCACCAACTATGTTACGAGCCGACCCGATGATAACATGCCACATGAGGAAAACCTTCTACCAAAATACACTCAAGAGCACGAACCTCGAAGGTCCAACAACATCTTTGATCGGATTGGACCCTCAAGGCCTAAAAATAAGTCACACCACCTAATGTTCAAAGAGGGCAAGCAATACCAACGACATGAACCTCAAGGGATTCCACATCCGTCTAGAAATAGGCGAGAGAGGAGGGATGAAGCAAACTTGAGAAATCAAGCAGGAACGTCGCAATCCCCTCGTTATCAAGCAGAGGAAAATGATTTTTATGGTCCATTAGATCATTTGAGTTGGATGATGACGACGAAAGCTTGTCTTTCTCCTAAGAATTGAGAAACGCCTAGGTCCCAAGTTACTTTGTGCTCCCAAAGATACTCAAATACGAAGGAAAAAGTGATTGGTAAAGCACCTCAACAACTATAAGATCCACATACCTGTACGAGGAGCCTCGCTAGCCCAAAAGTGCAGAGCCTTTCATCTCAGACTAATATGAGCTATAGAAATTTGGTATAGCCGCATCCTAACTGGCAGCATCAGAAGTTGGCCAAACTTTAAAAAGGCTTTTCTGAACCAATACCTATCTAGTAAAGAGGGAGAAGCCCCCATCCAAAGGCTACAAGACATGATGCAGCAGACATGTGAAACCTTAAAAAGGTACTTGGCCAGTTTCACAGATGAAATGACCTATTGCGAGCATGTTACGAATAGAGAGGCCATTTCTACTCTAAGAGAATGCCTCAATATGAACACCTATTCTGGGGGATGTGTGAAAGAGAAATCCAACTTCTTATGATGCTTTGTTGGAGATTATGAGAAGCAAAATCGTTAATGAGGACCTGATTGATCACCATAATAGAACCTCACTGGGACTCCCACTATCTCAAAGATAGCGAAGAGGCCGTGTATTCCCACTTGGTGGACCAGCAATAGACCCAAGCAGGACACACGATAACCCCCACCTCCGACCAAGCATTGGCCACAACCACGCTAAATGTAGTGCCCTCTTTGGCGTATGAGAAGGTTGTACTTGAGGCTCAAAAGCAGCCGAACCCATCAAGAAGAAAAGGCAGATGGAGAAATAAGAAGCCTCGAGATAGGCAATACTGTACATTACATCGAACCAACAACCACAGCATTAAGAATTTCCTATCGATGCCATATCATTAAGAGCCAACTGGGTAGAAATGCCCGTCAAATGCAACGAAGTACACCCCAGCCTAGGTAAGAGAGAGAGCCTAGGCATAATGAGGCGATGCGACACCGCAAGAATGAATCACTTTGGTGGGAGCACGAGGAAGACAGAAGCAGGACAATGGGTCAAAGGCCCAGGAGAGAGCCTCCAGCAAACTCTGATAACGCCTCCATCAGAGAAATTGACACTATCATAGGTGGTCCACACATAGGGAGAGACTCCAAGAATGTACCGAGGAACTTCGCACGAGAAGCAAATGCCTTTCACATGGCGAGCTACTTGATCAATATCACTGGTTGCAGATTTGGGAACACTTTCCAAATAACTTTCTCTCCAGTGGACACTATGGAAGTTCATTACCCACATTGTGACGCACTGGTGGTACGAGCCATCATAGCCAGGAATGGACTGAGACGTATGTTGATAGACAATGGGAGGTCCGTTAATATCCTGTTTGGAACCACCTTCGACAATATGATGGTGGACCACGAACTCGACCTCATAACTACTCCTTTATATGTCTTTACTGGTGATAGCATCGTCCCCAGAGGGAGGATCGCATTGGCAGTGGAAATAATGGAGCCCCCATTTAAGGCTCAACATTTTATGGAGTTCCTCATTGTAGATTACCAATCCGCCTACCACAGAGTATTGGGAAGACCCGCCTTAAAAACAATCGAGGCTATAACATCCATACATCATTTATGTATGAAATTTCCTACCAAGGAAGGAGTTACCACGGTGCAAGGGGATCTGATGGGATCAAGAGAATGTTACCTTAGCTCCTTAAGGAAATTCGAGCCTCGTGGTGTGAATATGGTTTTGATGGGAGCTGAAATGGTTGACGCGAGCTGAAATGGTTGACACACCTAAAGAAGGTCATACCCCTGAACAAGGGGAAGACGTCAACATGATAGATACCCCTGAAGAAGGGATCGTCGAGGTCGATTTAGACCCCCGGGTCACAGAATCAAACTCACAAGCGACCTCGATAGAAGAGCTTAAATCTTTCCATGTGAACTTATATGACCCCACGAGGATGTTACAAATAGGGAAGAGCTCAAATCAGAGGAAAAAAATAGGCTTAAGGACTTCCTACTTAACAACTTGGATATATTCGCGTAGAGGCACGATGACATGGTGGGCATTGATCCCAGGGTAAGTTGCCACCGACTTAATGTGGACCCAAAGTTCACTCCTCACAGGCAAAAAAGGAGAGCGCTGAACCTAGAGATACGTAGCCCTGAAAGAGGAGGTGCAAAATGTATATCCAACCCCGTCTTGGTGAAGAAAACCAATGGCAAATGGAGAGTCTGCATAGACTTCTCCAACCTCAACCAAGCTTTCCCAAAAGATAGTTTCCCACTTCCAAGAATCGACCAGCTAGTGGATTCTACTGCATGCCATGGACTTTTGAGTTTCATGGATGTATATTCAGGATACAATCAGATCTACATGCCCAATAGATGAGGAAAACACCTCGTTCATCACTGATAGAGGCCTATACTGCTACAAAGTCATACCGTTTAGTTTGAAGAATACTAGCACAACCTATCAACTGTTAGTTAACAAAATATTCTGACCTCATAGTCAAAACAATGGAGGTATACGTCAATGACATGCTCGTAAAGAGCCTCAGGTCTGCACTACCAGTCAAATGTGCCAAATTCAATCTTTGGGAAGAGGAACACGAGTGACCTGCAAGACCCACTAATGGCAGGCACTGAAGAAGCAAATCTGGAGACAATAGAAGAGGGACAGCAATGAGGTAAATAATTTTAACATTTTTTGATGGAATGAAACTCTAAGTACCCACATCTTCATTTTTATATATGCAGTTTATGAATTTGTAGGACACCTTGTTATTGGACCACATCCTTTCATGTGATTTAGAGTTTGAACGAGATTGGATTTTGGGTTTCAAGTGAATTTTTTGGCCTCATTTTTATGATTTTGGGCTTTCATAGCCTCAAGAATTCATATTACTCTATTAGTGTTTATGAAACACACCAGCAGCATTTATCAAATCTCAGCTCCCATACACTAATGACTTGTGTTTTTCCTTAACACTTCACAAACTTCACACTAGGCCAATCACACTTACACATATTCATATTTATAGCAGCCCACAACTTCTTAAAATTTTATATTACTTGAAGTTCACAGCTTGTTTCTATATTATAGCCATTGGATTTTCGGTTATATACTCACGATGCTCTGATGCTTCACTTTGCAGATAATACATTTGAAGATGACGCAGTGGTACCCATTGAATGTCACCTGAATGATTCAGATGATGATATCAACGATGATCGTTTTTAGTTTGACAATAATGCAAGTGAACATATTTTGGTTGGATTGAATGCAGACCCCATCGTCGAACTTCAGGTTATTGGGGAAGAAGATGTGGGATTAGATGACAGCTACTATCCAAGTGAAGAGGATTTGCACACCGATTATTCTTCCAATGACGAAAACACTTTATCATTTCCCAGTTTATGATCCAGAGAAGGAGAAGTTAGATCCTCAACTGGAGGTCGGAAAATAGTTTAAAAATATAGAGGAGTTTAGGCAAGTAGTTAAGAACCACGACATAGCAACCAGGTTAAATGAAGGAAGCTCCAGCCACGTTCTTTTAAATGTTTGTTACATGATTGATATTATCGTGCTGCAGATCCTGTAAATGAAGGAAACTCCAACCACGTTCGGAGTGAAAGTTCAAGGGTAAACAACTTCATCCTAATATCGTCCATTAATAAACAAGTGAAATAATTTTTGTAATCATATATGATGACTTATACAGGAAAACTCGTGCCTAGGAGACTATGGAGAATGCCTATATCTGAAGTGCAACCACCAGAACCATCATCTAATTTTCAATTCATGCCAACCCCTGGAATTTGTATAACTAGTGGAGCACATTTTACAGACTATGGTCCTGCACTTAATGAGCTAGGTAGTTCAACAATGGGCAACGCTCCACTTGAATCCTTGGTAGAAGACTTGCAATTGATAGATAAGCAAGAGAAAGAATGAAAGATGGCAGCCATAACAAGAAACAAAAGGATTTTTCGAGGGTCAATTCCATCTTCAACTCCAAAGAAAAATTCAGCAACTCAGTAGTGTTATCATTTTGTTTCATGGGTAGGTTTTGGGTTTTGAAGAAAAGAAACGATGATACACTGATGTAATTTTTGTGATTAATTTCTATGTTGCATAACAGTTAAATGTTCTGAAGTGGAAATTAATTTGGTGTAATGTTGAACTTGATAATGCAGTAAACAGAGGACAGAAGATGCCCGTGGAAGAAGTTTTCGGCCATAAAAGCAAAAACTGTGGAATTGAACTTGCTTTTGATGAGCGAGTTGCTTTTCACGATCTAATACTCTTGTCCAATTTCCCGTGGAAATACGTACAAATAGTGGGATGCGAAGAAGAACGCTTCAAGTCTTCGAGATTAAGCTTTTGCTAGAGGAACGGTATGTAAATGCAGAATTGTGCTTAGCCAGAATGAATGGAGGAATTATACAACTTCAATCTTGATTTTGATGGAAATCGATTTGTAGGGAGAAGAAATTGATTCACAGTTAAGGCTCAGTGCAAAGAATTGGGAAAATTGAATTTAATTTGGGAAAGAGAAAAATAAAAACTTCTCTTAACACTGAGAACACTGGAAGGTTCGCAGCAGAAGGTCGGCCATAGCAAGGAAGAGTCAAGAAAAGGAGCTGGAGCTCAGTGTCAAGATTTGCATTGAAGAAAAGTTGCTTGAAGATCCTAAATAATTGGGAAAATTGAATTTGATTTGGGTAAGAGAAAAAAAAAGGAACGTTTCTTACATTTTTGAAGGGAAAAATGTAAGTTCAATTAATTGTTTTTGTGCAGGTGGCAACAATTAACAGAGTTTGTTGACACGTAGGATTTTCATCTGCCACACGTAACTTTTTGTCCAGATTGACGGATGGAAAAAATCGGGTGATCTATGGGTAACATTTTGTAAAAGAGAGTGAGCAGTCAGTAACCTTTTATTTTTGAGTGAGCAAGTAGTAACCAAAACTAAATGTTAGTGATGAGTGATTTAATTAACTCTTTAGTATAGTGCATATGTAATTTGACTTTATTTTGGAGTTATTTTAGCATATGGTTAACTATTATACACGTGCTCAAGTTGTGCCTTGACTTGAGAATACGTATCTCACAGAACCCTGGTGAACTTTGGAATTGGGGTGTTCTTAACCCGCTAAGATAGTTGTTTACACTATTTTGATGTTGTTTTGGATCTAATTATAGTTTACAATTTAGTGTATTGTACATCTTATGCCTGTGATATTATTGTTTGCCCTATACTGAATCCTATTGCACTTATATTTGTGATAAACTGTGGGTTGTTACTAGTCTTTCTTAAAGTGATCTTGAAACCTAATTTTATTATTTTAGTATAAAACTCCTCTTGTGTAGTCATTGTGATTCTCTCTCTGATTTCCTTTTAAATTTTAACTTTGTGTTTAGCTACTTGGAAAAGAAATTTTAAAGTGGAGAATAATGACTACTACAACTTTTGAACTTGGCATTTTCAATGGAAAATGAGATTTTCCAAAGCAAAAGATGAGAGGTGTTTAGTCCAACAAAATTTTTGTAAAGAAATTGCTCAATAATTTCCTGATACCATGACTGATAACTAGAAAATTGAGGTAGATGAACTAGCCTATACTTCCATTATTTTGCACTTATCCAATCAAGTATTAAAGAAAGTACGAAAACTAGATTTTGCTAAGAAAATATAAGATAAAATAGAAGAACTTTACCTAAGTCCCTGCCTAATAAATTGTTTTCATTTTAGTTTAAGGATTGATTCCTCTAAGGATTTAGATCATAACATAGATACCTTTAATTAGTACAAGATACCACTAATACATGGGATAAGGTATCTGAGGAGCTTAATGCAATTTCGGAGTCCTATAAGGGTGTCAGTGATAGCTCAAGAATAGTTAATCAAGAAGGAGGTGAATTATTTTTAAAAACATTTTCAAAAAATTAATCTATAATCAAATACGTAATAATTAGATAGATTAATTTAAATAATATGCATGAATATGAAAGTAATAAGTAAAGAAGGATACATAATGCAAATAGTAAAATTATAGAGGTTCGATCCAACGCAATGATCTATGTCATCTGTTACCAAGCTCTCCAGCTCTCCGGCATGAGTAAGACCAATTTCACTATATTGATTGACTTGTGGTGCAATCTAACCCTTTACAAAGCTTTAAGTGACTTACAAACAAGGAGTACCGATCATTTTATGACGTTGAGATTAACAGGATCTCAACACGACCTACAAATTTAAAAGAAAATTGATGATACAAATTGAAACTTCTCTCTTAATAAATGATATGATCACAATTAAGTACCAAGAAAGAAATAGGCTAACACTTTTAATAAATAGTAATGAATAAATCTCAAGTGTTATGTAAGAAAAATTTTGATGTGTAGAATGATTTTAAAAGTTAATTTGTTCAAAAGTTTTTCAAATCTAAAATGATTTGATAATAATAAATAATAGGAGAAATCAATACAATTTGCTCATAATAATCTCACTTTAATGCAATTTTGTTGTGTTTATGAATGATAAGTGAGTTTATATTTATAGCAGTTGACAAAGTGAAACTTTCTGTCAAACCGGATGATTGTCCGGATTTCTGGAACAGTACCGACGACTGAATAGTTGTTACAGGATGTCCGATTTACCATTCGAACGTCCGAATGGACAGAAAAACATTTTCCTTCGGTTTGTTCGTTTTATTTTTTGACAAGGTAGGCATTAGAATTTCCAAGGTAAGTGATGCTAATGAATTGAAAATTAGTTGAAATTCTTACATTTGAGAAATATTTTTTGTGCAAAAGATTTTACAAAGTAAGCTTTTATCATGCATAAAGGTTTGTCACTTGAGCTTTTAATAAGTCATGCTAAGGATTGAAGTATTTTACCTTTACAAGTGAGTTCAAACATATAGTACTAATATCTTCGATTGATTTGGCGCGAAAATTTGTTGCTCGATTTTGAATTTAGCGCAAGTATTTGATTTGTCTCCGATTGTTTAGTGCGAGTACCCGATTGAGAATGCTCGATTTCCAAGCTTGATTGTGAATGCTCGATTTTCATATGTAAAAATGAAGACTCAAATATAAGTATTAGATATATAAAAATACTTTATTTGTTATAATCAAAATATAAGATTGACAATAGGTCAAAAATTTTTCCCTTTTTGATTATGACAAAGAAACGATGATTTGCAATACGAAAAATACTTTATCTTATATGATTCCTACATTGCTATACCATCCCCCATATCTTTTATAGATCAAGCATTTATATGATATTATTCCTCATTTCTTATACAAATCAAGCATGCATATTATCGTCCATATATTTTTTCCTCTTTTGGCATAAGAAAAAAGAACAAGAAGTAGGGAATGAAAACAACCATAAGCAAAAAGAATGAAATATAAAGCATTACCCAAAGGGAATCGCATAAAATTGAAATCAAAGTGAAATATTCATCATGAAGCGCATTAAAGCAAAAAATATTAATCATGAAGCGAGAATAAACATCCATCGTAAAGCAAATAAGGTGAAATTCATCATAAATAAATAAAAATAACGACTACTACCCTGGAAAAGGCGGATAAGGGAAGTTGGCATAGAAATGAGCGTAGAAGGCATTCTGCTGAGCCTGTATCACCGCATGTTGTGCTTGAATGGCTTCCTGTTGAGTTAGTATGGTGGCCTGTTGAGCTTGTATGGTGGCCAGCTGAGCTTGTATCTGATGAAGCATCCTGCGGAAGCCATCAACCGAGGATGTGAGGGAGTCGATGCGGCCGTTCAACATGTCGTATTGATCCTCGGCAAACTTGAAGCCACTTTCCGAAGATCAAGAGATACTGGAGCTTGGAATGTCGTGTGGAGGAATAGGAGCTTCCGGTACATCAACGTCGTCACCCTTATCATCTTCCTGAAATGGTAGAGTCGAAGAACCTGAGGTGGGGTCGAATCCCTTGGTATATGCCACCTACTGACCATGTTCTTTAGTTATTTTCATGCGTTTGAGGGTTTGAATGTTTAGTGTCGGTGGGTCGAAGTTGGACAAATGTCTCATTGTTCAATGAAACGTTAAAGTGTTTAAAAACTTTAGTGAGAAGCATGCTATATGGTAAATTTTTAACATATCGTGAGGAATTTACAAGCTTCATGAGTCCTAATGCAATGGTAGAAAAATCAAGTTTCCTAGAAGAAAAAGATCAAGCGAACTTACGTTATCTCGATGACCCTTCCGTGGTAGGATAACATTCGCAATGATGTTTTGTGAAACGTTGTATGGAAGAGTTAAATGATTTGTACTAACTTTCATACTTTCAAATTTTTTCCGATGACACGATGACAAGCCTCGATAGGGTCATAGCCGTCTAGCGTGAGATGTACTTTGTGCAGAAAATTTTTTGTTTCACACACCTCAAGTTCCAAAATGTCATGAATGAGAGCTTTGTTTATGACAATGCGTTTATTTTTAATCAAACATGAAATATCACCGGAACGAGAAGTAAGAGACATGTTTTTGTAAAATTCCTTCATAAGTCGTGGGTATGCATGCTTTTCTAAAGTTGCAATAGAAATCCAACCCATATTTTTAAATAGTTCTTCTCTCTGAAATGCGGGTGCTTCAATAGTAAAATCTGTAAAATCAACATTTTTACCTATTAAAATGAGGGATTTTTCAAATGGGTTAGCCAACACCTCGGGTTCCAAATCGAACTCTTCGTCGGAGAATGATGGAGGAGATCGCATCACCGTGCTCTTGAGCTTTTTTCCGTTCATTTTGAGCTCGACATTGTTGGAAATTAAGAATGAAAATAGAGAGAGAAATATGTGAGGTTAGTGTTTTGATTTGGTGAAATTGGAATGTAGTTGATAATTTTCTTGAGGAATTGAGATGTAGAAGTAATGGAGTTTTGATTTAGATGGGTAATTGATGATTTGAAATGGAAGATTGAGTGATGGAAAGGAGAATTAGGGAGAGAAAAGTGAGAAAAGTGGGAGAAAAATGAAGAAGAAAAAACTTGTTCATGATTTTAAAAATGTTTTGTCGCTGAACCGGATGTCTGGTTCAACCATCCGGACATCTGGACGATCTGGTTCAATCAGAACGTCCGATTTCTTATCTTAATCCTCCTTTTTCTTAAATAAACATACTAAGTCATGTAAATATAGTGCATATGAAATAAAGAAAAAAATATTTGATCGCATGTAGTTATGAACTTAATCATGTATTTAAAATTCATCAATAATGCATAAGCCTTTTCTAATATGTGAGAAATGATCAAGAGTTAAAGGTTTGGTAAATATATCGACTAATTGATTTTTCGTGTTTACAAATTCTAACACAATGTCTCCTTTTTGAGCATGGTTTCTTAGGAAGCGATGTCTAATTTCTATGTGCTTCGTCCTAAAATGCAAAATATGATTTTTAGGCAAGTTTATGGCACTAGTATTATCATACATAATGGGTATATGATCAAAAAATATGTGATAATCACTAAGTATTTTTTTCATTCATAGAACTTGTGCACAACAATTAGTTGCCGAGATATATTTGGTTTCAGCCGAGATAAAACAATGGAATTTTATTTCTTACTAAACCATGATACAAGTGCAAAGCCTAGAAAATGATACGTTCCGCTAGTGCCTTTTCGATCGATTGTGCACTGGCTCAATCGACATCCGAATAGCTAAGTAGATCAATGTGGGTGCCTTTGGGATACCAAAGCTCTAAAGTTCTAGTGCCACTAAGATATCTAAAGATTCGTTTCACGGCTTTGAGATGTAATTCTTTAGGAATTGATTGTAATCTAGCACATAGATACACTAAACATAATATCGAGTTTACTTATGGTTAAGTAAAGAATGGATTCAATCATACCTTGATATTTTTTTATATCAACGGACGTACATTGGTCGTCCTTATCCAATTTTATGGATATGCTCATACGGGTGTTCATTGGCTTCAAGTCATCCATGTCAAACCTTTTGAGCATGTTCAATATGTACTTACTTTGATTGATGAAAATTCCATCATAAGTTTGCGTAATTTAGAGATCGAGGAAGAATTTAAGTTCTCCCATCATACTCATCTCAAATTTTATACTCATGCACTTAGAAAATTCTTCACGAAGATAAATATTAATAGCACCAAATATAATATCATCAACATAAATATGAACAATGATCATATCATTTTTTTGAGTTTTAACAAAAAGACTAGTATCTACCTTTCCTATTGAAAAATCATTTGAAATTAAAAATTTGCTCAATCGTTCGTGCCAAGCCCTAGGAGTTTGTTTTAAACCATAGAGAGCTTTTCAAAATCTGAAAACATAGTCTGTAGGTTTGTAATTTTTAAAATCGGGTGGTTGTTCAACAAACGCTTCTTCTTGAATAAAACCGTTAAGAAAAGCACTTTTGACATTCATTTGATAAAGAGTGATTTTTTACGATAAGCAAATGCAAGAAGCATGTGAATGGATTCTAATCTAGCCATCGGTGCTAATGTTTTTCCAAAATGGATACATCCTTCTTGATTGTAAGTTGTGCTACTAATCTAGCCTTGTTACGCACAATTATTCCATTTTCATCACGTTTATTTCTAAAGACCCATTTAGTACCGATGACGATTTGATAATTTGGTCTAGTGATTAAATCCCAAACATAGTTCCGTTCAAATTGATTAAATTCTTTTTGCATAGCTATAATCCAAAATTCATCAAACTCAGCCTCATTAAAGTTTTTTAGTTCAACTTGTGAAATGAATGCACAACTACTTAAATGATTTTTAGTAGATACTCTAGAAGTAATACCTTTTGATGGATTACCAATGATTAGTTATTTAGGATGAGAATGAACATACCTCCATTCTTTTGGTAGAGGTAAATCATTTTGGACTTCGGTTGGTTCTTCTTAGCTTTGTCGAACATTTTCTCCTTCTTGTCATTCATCTTGTAGATTTTTCTTCTGTTGATGTTTTATAGTTATTTGTTCGAATGAAGTTTCCAACCCTACATCAGTATCAATACCTTTCTCACAATCAAGAGATTTAGTTTTATCGAAAGTAACATATATAGATTCTTCAACTACTAGATTTCTTTTATTGAAAACTCTATAAACTTTACTAGTAGGTGAATATCCAAGGAAGATTTCGACATCGGATTTTGAATCAAATTTTCCCAATTATTCTTTTGTATTAAGTATAAAACATTTGCAACCAAAAACTTTAAAATAACTAATGTTGGGAACTCTATTTTTACAAATCTCATATGGAGTTTTGGTGTTCTTTTATTGAAAACTCTATAAACTTTACTAGTCGATGAATATCCTTGAAAAATTCTAACATGGGATTTTGAATCAAAATTTTCCAAGTTTTCTTTTGTATTCAAGATAAAACATTTGCACCCAAAGACTTTGAAAAATTCGATATTAGGAATTCTATTTTTCATATGGAGTTTTTGTTTTCTTTCGACTAATTAAAACTCTACTAACAATATAGCAAGCAGTGTTAGCGGCTTCGACCTAAAAATATTTTGGCACGCTATTCTCATTTAGTATGGTTTTAGTCATTTCTTGCAATGTACAATTTTTCCTTTTTACTATACCATTTTGTTGAAGATTTCTAGTAGCCGAGAAATTATGTTCATTTCTATTTTCATTACAAAACTCATCAAATGCGAGATTATCAAATTCTCTACCGTCATCACTTCTAATGGTTGTAATGGAGTATTCCTTTTCAATTTGAACATTTTTTGCAAAAATATTTAAATATTTTTAGAGTTTCATCTTTGAGACTTAAGAAAATAACCCAAGTGAATTTAGAGAAATCATCAACGATGACGAAGACATAGTATTTTTCACTTAAACTAGCGGTTCTTGATGGTCCAAAAGATCAATATGGAGTAATTGAAGTGGTTTTGTAGTAGATGAGTATAATTTGGGTTTGAATGAATTTTTCACTTCTTTACCAAATTGATATGCATCGCAAATTTTATCTTTTTCAAATTTCCAATTTGGTAAACCTTTGACAAAATCATTTTTGGAGATTTTTGAAAGAAGATTCATCCTAACATGACCTAATCTCCTATGTCATAGCCAAATATCCTTTTTCAAATTCACTAAATTTTTTTCATCATTTTCAAAATCGATATTTATGATATAAACATCTTTGCTTCGTCTTCCTATAAACAATACTTTTTTAGATGTAGCATCCTTAATGAGACATTTAGAAGAATCAAATTTAATATGATAGCTTTTATTACATAATTGATTAATACTAAGTAAATTATGCTTGAAATTATCTACCAATAGTACATTTTCAATGGAAAGGAAGAGATGATTACCAATGTTCTCGATTCCGATGATTTTTCCATTTGCATTGTCTCCAAATGTGACATGACCTCCATCCTTCTTTTTTAAGTTCGATAGTAAAGTTCTATTTCCGATTATGTTCTTTGAACACCCGCTATCCAAGAACCATTTGCTCGTCATCTTCTTTTGTACTTATAAAAATAATTTAATTTTTTATTTTTGGTACCCACACAAGTTTGGGTCCTTTGTAGTTAGTTTTAGTGGATCCTCGAGTCCACTTGTTTTTACTTTCAAAGTGTAGCTTCTTTTCTGAGCAAGAGATTTATCTTGGTTTCTTTTACTTTACTCGTACTGAAATGAGTGACTTCTAAAGCATGCCATACATCGTATGCGGAGTCACATGTGCTAATATGATTAAACTCATTTTTATCTAAGTCACAATAAAGTAGGTTTTTGGCTATAGCATTTAAAGACAATTTTCTTTTATCATCTTCATCATATTCCTCTCTAGGTTTAGAAATGGATTGATCGGATTTTTCAACAATTTTAATAATCTTGGTGGGCACATAAGGATTAAATCCAATGACTTCCCAAATATTATAATCTATTGATTGAATGTAAATCATCATTCTAACTTTTCAATAATTATAATGTGTGCTATTAAAGAAGGGAGATGCCCCTCGGGATTTTGAAGGTTGTGGTGGTTAGCTATTGCTCGAGATTGTAAAGTTTTAATTTTAAAATGACCACATTTCTCTGATACCAATTGATAGGCCAATAATAGCTAACCAAGAGGGGGTGAATTGATTTTCAAAACTTTTTCAAAAAATTAATCTATAATCAAGTACGTAATAACTAGATAGATTAATATAAATAATAGGCAAAAATATGAAAGCAATAAGTAAAGAGGGATAGAGAATGCAAACAGTATAATTATGGAGGTTCGATCCAACGCAATGATCTACATCCTCCATTACCAAGCTCTTCGGCCCGAGAAAGGCTAATTTTACTATGTTCATTGACTTGTGGTACAATCCAACCCTTTACAAAGCTTTCGTTGACTTATAAATAAGGAGCATCGATCCTTTTATAACGTTGAGCTTTACAGGATCTCAACATGACCCACAAGTTTAAAAGAAAATTGATGATACAAATTGAAATTTCTCTCTTAATAAATGATATGATCACAATTAAGTATCAAGAGAGAAATAGGCTAACACTTTTAATAAATAGCAATGAATGAAGGTCAAGTGTTAGGTAAGAAAAATTTTGATGTATAGAATAATTTAAAAGTTAATTTGATCAAAAGTTTTTCAAATCTAAAATGATTTGATAATAATAAATGATATGAGAAATCAATACAATTTTGCTCATAAGAATCTCACTTTAATACTCTTTTGTTGTGTTTATGAATGGTAAGTGAGTTGATATTTATAGTAGTTGAAAATGTGAAATTTTTTGTCGAATCGGACGATCATCCGGACGTCCGAAACAGTATGAGACGGCTGAATATCCATTACTTTGTCAAAAATCAGAACGGTAAAAAATCTAATCGTTGAAGGTGAACCGGATGTCCGATTCACCATCCGGACGTCCGGATGACATAAAAACATTTTCCTCCGATTTGTCTATTTTGATTTTCTGACAAGGTAGGCTTTAGAATTTCCAAGGTAAGTGATGCTAATGAATTGAAACTTAAGTTGAAATTCTTACATTTGAAAAATAATGTTTTGTGCAAACAATTTTAGGAAGTACACTTTTATCGTGTATAATAGTTCGCCACTTGAGCTTTTAACAAGTTATTGCTATGGATTAAAGTATTTTACCTTTACAAATGAGTTCAAACATATTATACTAGTATCTTCTATTGATTTGGCGCAAGTGCACGATTTGTTGCTCGATTTTGAATTTGGCGCAAGTGCTTTATTTGTCTTCGATTCATTTGGCACGAGTACCCAATTGAGAATGCTCGATTTCAATCAAGTTCGCAACATGTAACAACGAAGACTCGAATATAAGTGTCAGATATATAAAAATACTTTATTTGTTATAATCAAAATATAAGATCGACCATAGTTCAACAATCAGACTGCCATAAAGTATGTCAAGGAACCTTACACTTGATACTTTCATTAATTCCTTAAAGAGCAAATAATTTATAATCAAATTTGAGAAACAAGGGAATAGTCATAAGAGCCTATGTTTTAAAACCAAGGTCTAAGAATAGGTAGAATGGAAATTAGGAAGTTGAGAATAGTCAAGAGAGCAATAATAAGAAAAAGAAGAAGTGAATGGCTAGATAAAAATCTAAGACAAGAAATAAGAAATGCTATGCGTGTGAGAAAATATGTCACTTTACAAAAGACCGTTATAAGAAGAAGAATGTATTGAAAGAGAAGATAGTAGATGAAGCAAATCTTTTAGAACCTAAAGAACCTAACACAATTGATGTCTATGTTGTCATAGAGCCTTGTACCAATCTATATACTGCAAATTTTGCTGATAATAATGATCGGGTCTAAGAATAGATCTTGGATTCAAGCTGTACATTTCATATGACTTCAAGGAAACATTGATTAGAAAATTTTGAAGGTTTTAATTAGGGAGAAATGGTTATAGAAAACAATGTAGCTTGTAAGGTTGAAGGAATTGGAAATGTAACTTTAAGATTTGATAATGTTCATTGATGATTTAGATGACATAGGTCTACAATGTAGAATTAAAATGGCTTATTAAGCTCCTATTTGATAAAACAAAGTGTTTGGTAAAAATGGTTGTCAAACAGAGGCTAAAAGTGATCAAATGATCACTTGTCATTTTCAAGGGCATTAAGAGAAATGAGATCCATGTCACTAAGACTGATGCGATAATTAACCACACAACTAAAGCCTCTAGCGCCGAATCTGATGCCAACTTAAAATAGCATAAGAGATTAGCCCATGTGAGTGAGAAATGTCTTTAAATTCTTCACAAAAAGGGTGTGTTTGGAAAGTACTTAATGTCAAGGGTTCCATTATGTGAGAACTGCACTTTAGGAAAACAGTACATGCTGCACTTTAACACATGCAAACATAAATACACTCATATCCTTGAATACATACACTTAGACCATTGGCATCCTTCATCCATTGTCATTCAAGGAGGAAGTAAGTATTTCCTATCCTTGATTAATGATTATCTAGAAAGGTCTAATTTTTTTAAACAAATTTTTGAGAAGTTTAAAACTTGGAAAACGCTTATAGAAAATCAAACTGGAAAGAAAATTATAATCCTTAGAATTGATAATGGTTTGAAATTTTGTAATATTGAATTTGTTCAGTTTTCCCAAAAGAAAAATAAATTTTAATTCAAAGACCCAAAACGATGCCTTATAGCCTTCAGCAAAATGGTTTTGATGAGATGATGAATATGATTCTCTTGGATAAACGTATGTGTATGATGGTTAGCTTAGGGGTCCCTAAAGTCTTTTTAGGGAAAGTTGTGATGATGTATCATATATGGTTAACAAGAATCCTTTTAGTGCACTAGATGGAAAAACACCTGAAGAGGTGTGGTCTAAAAATGTTCCAGATTCCTCTTATTTAAGAATTTTTGGATGCGCAGCTTATTCTCATTAAAGTGTGGGTAATCTAGAATAAAGAGCTCAAAAATATATTTTTTGGGATATCTCAATTGGGTTAAAAGGTACAGGTTGTGGCCAGGTATTTAGGATCATCACTAGTCAGAATGTAAACATTTAATGAGTCTAACATGCTCTGTTTAAGTGATAAGAGTCATAGAGAGTACTTATAAACCTTGAGATGTGAGTGGAACTAAGTTGTAGGTGGAGCCTTCCACTATCCAAACTTATGAACCTGGAGAGGTGAGTGAAATTGTCGAAGTGTTACCAAAATTCTATTGGGTATTGGAGTTTTTAGTTAAAGAGGTCTTGAATAGGTCATATTATGGACCAAAGAGAAACTCTCGGTGCATTTCTGTTAGCGAGCGCCATCTCCTGCTCGAGCATGCAAAGCAGGGAATTGGCCCTAGCTTAGCGCCAGCCTGTTGTTCAAGCGATGAAGTCGTTGCCCGTTTGGTGTCCACCTGGTGCTTGAGCAGTAGTGTCACTTGGCCCAGGCTCATTTTGCATTTAAACGCATTTTCAACATTCCAATCTTTCTATAACTCTATGTTTAGAGTTTATATACAGCAACCATGACTTGTAAGCATAACATAACATTCATAGAGCCTTGAGAGAGATTTAGATTTTAATTGGGAGCATTGAATAATGGGAAATTAGATTCGAGGACTAGAAAGTGCATCTTTTCTAGGTATAAATCAGGTGCGAAGGGATATAAGTTGTGGTGTCCAGAAACATGGAAAGTGGTGGTTAGTAGAGATGTAGTGATTGATGAAGTTGCAATGGTTCGAAATTTGTCTATTCGAGATTCTGGTAAAATTGAGCAACAAAATAAAAATACTCAGGTAGAGTTGAAAATTAGTTCAAAAGAGAAAAAAGAGGCCTAGATCAGTTTAGTTCAAAGCTGAAGAAGAGTAACACTTTGCCTAAATTGCCTCCACAACCAGCAGTACCACCACAATATGCTATAACAAAGGGATAGACCTCACAGAGAGATTATACTTCCATAGAAGTATGGCGAGATGGACTCGGTAGCTTATGCATTGGTTGTGACCGACAACATTGATTCTACTGAAGAGTCTGCTGCTTATACAGAAGTAGTCAGTTGCAGTGATTCTAGTAGATTGTTGATTGCTATGCAGGAGGAGATGTAGTTACTCAATAAAAATAGCACACGAGACTTGTTGAAATTATCCAAGGAGAAGAAGGTTGTTCACTGCAAGTGGATGCTTAAAAGAAAGGAAGGTATATCAGGAGTTGAAGAGGCCATGTACAAGGCCAAATTTTTAGCAATAGTTTATAGTCAGATTTCAGGTGTTGACTTCACAAATGTGTTCTCATCAGTTGTAAAGCATAGTTCAATTTGAACTTTGCTTGAGATTGTGGCTAAGGATGACTTAACACTTGAGCAGATGGATATCAAGACAACTTTCTTGCATGGAGAACTTGAGAAAAGCATCTACATGCAACAATTAGAGGGTTTCATAGTTATTGAAAAAGAGAACTATGTATGCTTGTTGAAGAAGTCCTTGTATGGACTAAAGTAGTCCTTGAGAAAATGGTATAAAAGGTTTGATTCATTTATCACAACTCATAATTTCATTAGAAGCAGTTATGATAGTTGTGTATACTTCAAAAAATGTGATAATATATCAGTTATTATCTACCGTTGTATGTTGATAACATACTGATAGTTACCAAAGATAAAAGCCGATGTCAGAAAAGTGAAAGCTCAGGTCAATAAAGAGTTTGAGATGAAAGATTTGGGTGTAGCAAGACAGATTCTTGGTATAAAGATCTTAAAGAATCGGAAAGCTGGCAAATTGTATTTAAGTCACAATGGATATATTGAGAAGGTACTTTACAGGTTCAATATGCAGAATGCAAAGGCTTTCAGTACTCCTTTGACTACTCACCTTAAATTATTGTCTGAATTGTGTTCACAGTCAGATGAAGATATTGATTACATGTCTCGAGTTCTTTATTCAAATGTAGTGGGACCGCTTATGTTTGCTATGGTTTGTACACATCCAGATTTGGCACGTGCAGTCAGTACAATTAGTAGATACATGACAAATCTTGGAACATTGGAAAGTAATGTAATAGATATTCAGATACTTGAGGGGCTATACTAATACTTGTTTAAATTTTGGTAGGAATATAGATGGAGTCATCGGGTATGTGGATTCAGATTATGCAGGGAATCTTAATAAATTATCACTCACATGGTATGTGTTTACCTTTGGAGGTTATGCTATTAGTTGAAAAGTCACTTTACAAAATATAGTAGCATTATCTACAACAAAGGTAGAGTACATGATTATCACAGGAGCATATATGGTTGAGGGTTTGATTGGTGAAATCAGCAAAGGCTTGCAGATCCCTATAGTTTATTGTGATAGTTAAAGTGCTATCTTTCTGACAAAGGATCAAATATTTCACGAGAAGACAAAGCACATTGATGTGAGGTATTGCTTTGTACGTAATGTAATTGTTCGCGGTGATATTGTAGTTACAAGGTTCATACTAAGGAGAATCTTGTTGATATGATGACAAAATCACTTTCCATTACTAAGTTTGAGCATTGCTAGAACTTAGTTAGTATTTGTCATTAATTTTAGCTCATTGGGTTTGTGTGGAAGAGGTGGAGTCATTGTTTGGTATTTGGCTGAAGAGTATGGTGCAATTCTTTGCATTAAAATTTGGTTCAAGGTGGAGAATTGTTGAAGTGTGACCCAAATTCTATTGGGTATTGAAGTTTTGGTTGAAGAGATCTTTAAGAGGTCAAATTATGGACGAAGGAGAAATTCTCTTAGCATTCCCGTTAGCTGAGTGTCCATCTCCCATTCGATAAGGCAAAGTAGGAAGCCTACCCACTTGGTGTCCGTCTGACGCTGCCCATTTAGCATTTTAACGCTTTTTTAGCACTCAAATCTTTTTTTAACTCTATATTTAGGGTTTATATACAGCAACCACGACTTTTAAACATAACATAATATTTATAGAGCCTTGAGAAAGTTTTAGATCTTGATTGAAAGCATTGAAATCTTATTAAATAACATTCATTATTGATTGTAGTGAAATACTCCTTCTCTGCCCGTAATTTTTTTTTTTTATCTTGGGTTTTGTCTTCAGTTTCCATGTAAAATCTTGGTATTCTTATGTTTCTTTGTTTATTTTATCTTGTCAATTATGTTGTTGTTTTATAACATGAACTAAGCTGTAGGTAGAGCTAGAGTCCACACTTGGACCTGATAATCAAATTTAGGTAGAGGAAGGCTCTAAAAATGAACTTGATCGTGTAGAAGTAGAAGGGGATAGTGTTCAAGAGGATGAGGAAGAATAGTATGAAACTTCAAATGATTATCAGCTTGTCAGGGATAGAGTTAGAAGAGAAATAATGGAACCTTCTGGAGAAAGAGAATATCTTTCTCTTGCTATCATGTCCTATCAAGATTTAGCATTTAAGGAGCCTAAGTCCTATGGAGAATCAATTAGTTGCCAGTTATCTAGGAACTGGCAATCTGTTACGATAGAATAAATAAATTCCTTAACTAAAAATCAGACTTGGAAATTAGTTCCTATGTTTGAAAATAAATTCATTGTAGACTGCAAATAGATTTATAGTGTAAAGGTGGGTAGTTTTGATCAATAGCCTCTTATATTTAAGGTTAGATTTGTGGTTAAGGGGTTTACACAAAAGCAGAGAATAAATTAAAATGAGATTTTTTTACTTCTTGTTGAATATACTACAATTAGAGTGATCTTTCATTATTTGCTCATTATAATATGGAACTTGAACAAATGAACGTTAAAACTGTCTTATTGCATAGAGACTTAGATGAAATTATCTATATGAAGCAACCACATGACTTTATAGATAGATTAAAACCTAATCATATATTTTAACTAAAAAGATATTCTTATGATTTAAAACAATTCCCCAAATAATGATATAAAATATATTTACTACATAGTACAATCTATTTCATATGAGAATTAAGGTAGTACCTCTAAAAAAGTTTAAATCTTGTATGCAATTATTGAACATTGATACTGGTTAGTTTCGAATCTTGTAGGTACTAACCAGTTGAATAGTTATCACTGAAATAACAGTGTTAAGCTTCTTGTTAGACCATTGGCATCAATATAGAGATCTATTGGGCTATGATGCCTATCCATTCCAACAACAAGACAATGATGAAATGGGCTTGACCAAGCCAAAAATTAATTGCCCAATAACTTCAATGAAGGCTCAACAAACCGGACCCAATAACTTATTAGACATGTCACATTTGAGAAGTGCCACTTTAGTTGCCCTTAAACTGAAAAGTTATAGTTACTCTGGACCACTGAATTTCATCCTATATCGATAGTTGGCTATGTAAGTATAAATAGGGCCTTTAGCTGAAACCTTAAAGATTTTTTTCTGCAAGTGGTTTGTGTATGTGTCATATTCTAGAGCTTTATGTAAAACTCTGTTCGTCTTGTTCATCTGCAACTTCTAATTGGATGATCCTCTAATTTATTTGTGAAATAGAGAGTCTGAGTGATTCTTGTTGTGTGATAGAAGACAATTGATGTGGTTTAAGTTCTTTGGGTCCATAGAAGTAACTCCAACATGTCAAAGAGTGAAGGTCTGTGAGTTATTTGGAGCCTATACAATGAAACACACGAGTACAATTGTCTGAGCCTTCGA
>CAIGRB010126176.1:0-18238 GCA_903798255.1 Fraxinus quadrangulata | reverse complement strand
TTGCAGCTACAGATCTAGCGGTTGCTTTTCAACCTAAGGTCAAATGGTTGTAAGGTTATGTCAGCCAACGATTGAAATAGTTGAGCATGATCAATTGACCGTTAAGATGATGTCACGTGTCAAGTATTCAATGCACCCCATCTCACATCTGTTAGAATAAATAGTAACACACAATGACTTCCAAAGGTAATGTAGAATTGATAATCTTCAACCTGGTACCCATATTTTTGTCTATTATATATCTCTCACCTAAATGCTTTCTTCACCACCCGATTTGAGCACTAGAGTGCTTGTAGACCACCCGATTTGAGCACTAGAGTGCCTGTAGCTGTTGCATCCCATCTGAGCTATGGTCACGTGTAGTCTGACACGTTGTTCAAATATGCATCTGACATACAAGAGGAGTTGGGTTATGTTGACGCTGTGAGCAAAAAGCCTACTGAAACAAATATATATTTATCCTTTGAAGAAAGTATTGTTATTAAAGAAAGGACAAACTGAAGCTTTGATCCTTGAAAAATGAAAGAGTAGAATCTTGAAATGTTTGCCCTTTGAAGGAAGGGAGGGTCTCTTTGAACAAAAGAGGCAATTTAATCCAAAAAATGAGCGAAAGTGAACAATATGAAGCTAACTCACGAAAAGCGACGAGAAAGTCTTCTGAAAATGAAAGCTTGTCGGTCGAAGATGCCTAAAATTGCAGATCATATCACCTAAGAGGTAGAAGAGTTGTTGTTCACTTTACCAGAGTGATGGCATAGGCTCGCGCAAGCTTCTTACAACCCTATTACCAAGCTAAACGGAAAGAACAACAAGGAGAGGATGAAAAAGTGTACAGTGATCACTCTCAAAACTTCAGGAAGAAAAGAAACTTCGGCCTTACAGAAAGAGATATGAAAGTAGACATTTTACAAAACTATACCTAGGTTTCCTAGGTGATAGATCGCTCAACGAGGAAGAAGATGTCTTTCTACCATTTATGAGCAAAAGCAAAGTGTTGGAAATTTATTTAATTATATATGGCGGAATTTAAAATAGTTTCAATTCCCTCCAACGATCTTCTTTGTGTTTAGATGGAAATTGTGATAGAAATTGTACATTTGAAACATTTCTACAAATTCCTTTGCTAATCTCGATTTGCAACTAGTTTCTCTACATCATAGCTGTCCAATTGTCCAACCTCAAATGAAAATCTACCTAAAGAACGAGAATGAGAGAATTATGATTTTTCTTTTTATACTAGCAAGATAATTACTGTTGTGTTTTCTCAACCCTAACATCTTATTAAAAAAGTCCAAGTGTTATTCAACAATTGTCAATTAATTAATTAGTAAATATCAATTTTCTAATTCTTCTTGTGTATGTGACCCATTAAGTTCCTAATCATGATGTATAACGATGTAAATTATTATTTTGTTCTACTCAAAACAAGATAAATTAAAGTACCCTTTTAATTTATCATTATTAATTCGCCTATATTTATCAATTTATATTCATCGTCCTATATTGACATCTAACAATGTGTAGGGCAACACATTTGACATAAAATGTCACGTGGTATGACAAAACAAAATTTGTTCATTTATCGTGAAACTATAATCACTTCGTCAAAATAATCCGATCAATTATCAGATATAGAAATGTGTTAATCTCGATTATCAATCATATATTTCATTCTATTCTTAAGTCAATATAAGTCGAAAACTCATTTTTGACTTACAAGCACACTTTGACCAAGAATTTTGTTATTAACTGAACGAAATGCCATACTAGTGGCTTTTAATTAGAGCAACATTCAATATCATTAAAGTATGACTGTCCTCGTATAAGGTACTATGACGGCTTCAAGTTGAAGGCCCAATTTCACTATCGAAGGTTAGAGATTAATTATCCATGTGAAATCTCTCTCCAGTGGATTTCCAATATTTTATTCTCTTAACCAAACATCCACGTGTTTATTTAAATCTCACCACACTTTAACGTCTGAGATCAACTACTTTCTTTACAAGTAAGAAATGTCACATATGATGGTCTATCAGTAATAACAACACCTGTATCTCGTTATTACTTACGACCATGTATAATTAAAATTCAATCATATATAATTTGAATCTCACAATCAAAACTTCTTATAATTAACAAATTACTAAAACATGAATCCACGAACTTTATTATTTAATAGAATATTAATTCAATTGAATAATAGATCTTCTATAAATAAAATGCATTAATCATGGTAAAAGTTTTTCCATCCACTTATAGTCTTACTTACACTAGATCCAATCGCTTATATATCTAATATTATAAGAGTTTACATGACGATCATGTTTATACACGATAACTCTTTGTCAGTGGAACTGAAATATTATTACTTGTGGGAATTCATTTATTTTTTACATTATTTCTTTGTATGATCTCTCTAATAAGATGACAGTGTCTTAAAAATATGTTTAGATCATTGACGTGACCTTAGTTCATTCGCTTGCACGATGGCTCCATTGTTATCACAATACAGAGGTTTGTGAACACAATGTTTTAAACTACTCCAACTTTACTTGTGAATTTATTGATCCAATCACAACATTTGTTGTTTTTGAAGTAGTGATGTATTAGGCTTCTGTTATTGAATCGACAGTTGTTTCCTATTTGGAGTCTTTCCAACTAACCTCTCTATTATCAATAGTAAATAAATATTCAGATTGAGGCTTGCCATCTTCTAATTTGACTAGAAGTTAGTGTTAGTGTATCCATGAACTCTCAGTTCATTTTTTCCATATAAAATCTTTTTTATCTATGTAGTTTGGGATAAGTCAAACAAGTTGCTTTTTCCATGTCTTTTGTAAAGAAATTATTTGACAACCATATTTTACCAATTTCAGCATGGAGAATTCATTCCCCATTAATAATATGTCATCTACATATACTATTAGGAATATGACAATGTTACCACTTGTCTTCTCGTAAACACACGGTTCGTCTTTCTTTTTGCTAAAATCAAACATTTTGATTTTCTCATCAAAACAAAGATCCAACACCAGAGGCTTGCTATAATCCATATATGGATCGATTAAGCTTTCATACCTTTTTTAGCATCTTTAGATTCAAAATCTTCAGGTTGTGTCACGTATACTTCCTCTTGCAAGTTTCTAATAAGGAATGATGTTTTGGCATCCATTTGCCATATCTCATAGTCATGGTACACAACTATTAATAGCAAAATCTGAATGACTTAAGCATGGCTAAATTTGAAAAAGGTTTTGTCAAAGTCCGCTTCTTGTCTTTGTTTACAATCTTTTACTACTATCCTTACTTTGTATATGCAGATGTTTTCATCTAAATATTGAATTTTTTCTTGTAAATCCATTTACAAACTATGGGTTTTATCTCATCAGGTAGGCCGATCAAGGTCTAAACCTTATTTATATACATCGAGTTCATCTCGAATTCCATGAGCTCCTACACTCTCTTTGAGTCAATGTTTGACTGTACATCTACGTAATTAGAAGGTTCATCATCCTCGATTAGTAATACCTAATTAGTAATCATGAATTCGTACCATCTAGAAGGTTGAACGATCCTACTAGATTTATGCAAAGCTGATGTGTCCTCGGAATCTTTAATTTCCGATTAAGAATTTGTCCCTCAACAAGTGTGGGATTAGACTCAAGTTTATCTACTTGGTCAACTATATCTGTGGATTCTTGAACTCCTTCAAGTTCTAATTTGCTCTTACCATTCTCTCCTAAAATGAACTCTTTCTCTAGGATTATGGAATGTTTTTAGACGAATACTTTCTTTTTGATGGGATTATAGGTTTGATATCCAATTATCTCTTTTGGATATTCCGCAAATATGCATTCATTAGATTTATTCTTAAGCTTATTTGATTTTTTGTATTTCACTTAAGCGTCACAGCTTCAAACTTTAATATGAGACAATTTAGACCTTCTACATTTTCATAACTCGTATGGAATTTTGTCAACCAATTTAGATAGGACATGATTTAGTTTTTAGAACACTAAAATTAGTGCATGATCCCAAAATGATTTTGACAGTTTTGCATGGCTCGTTATTAATCGCACTATATTAAATATAGTGCAATTCTTCCTTTCCAGATACAATGTTATGCTGTGGTGTATACGATGGAGTCAACTGCGAGAGAATCACGTTCTCTTTTAGATAATCTAAAACTTCTCTTTGGATATTCTTCACCTCGATCAGATCTTAGTGTGAGAATTCCTTATTTATTTTTTTTCTCCACTTCTAACTTGAATCATTTGGACTTTTCAAGAGTTTTATACTTGAATTTCATTAAGAATACATCATCATTTTTGAAATTGTCATTAGTAAATGCTATTTCACATTCTGCTAGACGTCCCATCCTGGGAGTCCCATTCATCTTTACTTTATGAGATTAGTAAGCAAATCAAACTCTTTATTGGGTAACTAGAATGGAAGGAAGAGAGAAAGTTCTTTCTATTTGCTAATGCCCTTCTTCCTTTAATGAAATAGACTGGAATGCCTTAACCAAACCTCATCTAATAGTAATTGACATGGGTCTAAATACATTACTATGTATTAGGCTCAGTAATTGTGTAATTCTTTCTTTCTTTTTTCAAGTAAAAGGAAAATTTTGTCATCTTGTCAAACATGCATAATTTACATTGTCAAATGATTCAAAACCAGTTGACCTCAAATATCTATCTTTATGTAATTTGGAAATACATTTATATGACCAAGTCTACAGTGCTAAATATAGGTAATATTTAGGTGGTGACTTTTATGCATTTTGAATTCTATATTTGGGTGTGTTTGAGCCACATTATTTTGAAAGAATGTATTTTGGAATAGTAGATTGATGAAGAATGTGTGGTTGAAAAAGAATGAAAAATTATTGAGGTGATGGAAAATATTATTTTATTGAAAAATATGTGGTTGAAAATGAGTAGAAGAATGACAATGAAAATTTTAAATTGGCTCAAACAGGGGCTCATTATAAAATACAAAGTATCCAGAATATAAATGTCATTTTATAATTTAACAAAACCATTAATAATCTTATCAAGATAAAAAAGATTAACAATTGTCATTAACGTTAATTGATAATTTATGTCCAAACATGAAATTGAATTAATGTTTTTGATAATGATGGGGACACAATAACATTTCTCTAATTCTAATACTAAGGCCGAAGGCAATGACAAGAAGTATATTCCTACAGGTTATGTAGTATTCATTGCTCTATTTCTAATGTGTCGGTCAACTTCTCCCTTCTGCAGTGGTCTATTTCCTTTTATTTTCTATATATTTATACAAATATGAGATCTAAATCTGGTATCTAATACCTAAGAAGCTAATGAAGTTGGCTTATGCCTTGTAGTTTTTCTTCCATGACCTCTTATTCTATAATGATATCAACACCATTAGACCTGATAATGTCCTTATTTGCTTTAACTGCCTTAGCCATTTTAGATGCTTCTAAAGCTTAGTTTAGAATTCCTCTTAGTGCCCTTAGAGGAATCAATGGGCAAAACTTGCCTACTACTTGCTTTGATGTTGGGCTTAACAATTTTATGCACGTTCAGCATCTTAGGAAGTCCGCATTCGAGCTTATTCATGTTAAATTCATAATTAAGTGTGAATAGCTCTTTAACAGAGATTGCATAACCAACTGAACACTTAATTCATTATCCATGACTGAACCCAATTGAGACAACTTCTCTATATAGCCATTCATCTTCAGTTCATGAGCACTAACTGAATACTCTTTCTGCCATTTTGTACCGCTATAGCTACTTAGAAGTCTCGTATATTTCCACATGTAATTGTACAACATACAACTTCTTGAGATGAAAAATAATAATGTAAGCATCCATACTCTCATGTTTCTTTAGTAACTTAGGTGACATGGTAGCAAACATCAAACATGTTACAGTGTTACAATCATCACTGTATTTATTATAAACAACCACATCTTCCTTAGTCGAGTCCTCAATGAGTGTCTCAAGAAAGTGCTACTTAAGGACATAACCAATTTTCTTATATTTGAAAACAATTCTCAAATTGCGATGCCAATCGAGAAAATTTAGCTCAATCAATTTATTGGCATCCAGTATGCTTCTCAAACTCATATGATTACTCACAATTCAATAAATTTAAATGATGAAAAATAAAGAATAATATATAAAATGCATTGATTAATTTAATATGTTCTTTATTCAATTAATTATGCTCCCTCTGTTTAATTAAAATTTATGATACTCTTAAATGGAATCAATACTTAACTCCCAGTGGTTTAAGATCCCTATAGCGAACTTTATGCCGATGACTCCCAAGTCTCTGACCATAGGGCACTAAGTTTTAGATACCCCAGCATGGTTATTAACTCAAGTCATAAATGCTATGAAGAGAGTTATAAGATGTATCACACTCTCTTTTGATATGAGATCCGAATTTTCAAAGTAGTCAGTGCCCATCTAGACTCCTTAACAAAAAAACTCCTTCAACCAATGGTGGGATCCGAGAATTCCAAACTATCAAACTTCTATGAACACATGCACTAACCTTTCTACCCTAAACTGCAGTTTGGTTTCTATACAAATGATTTGGGGATTCTATTTAAACCTAGGTCAACACATCAACAATTAAATCTGCATAATCAAACTATTTCCCAACATAAGTCAATATCGGCTATGTGCTCAAATAAACTAAGTCTAACAGTGATAACTTTAACTTGCTCCTTTTTAGACTCTATCTCGATCCCCAATTCGGCATTCTCCTTATTAGTAACTTTTATGGCCTCTACAACAATCCTTCAATTTTTATTTGAGGCCTCCACTTTTTTCGTTGCCCACTTCACATTGGGATTTAGGAAACTCTGTCTTCAGCCCGCCAAGCTCAACATTTGCCAACTCAAGCTTTATGAGGGGTTTTTCCCTAACAGCTTCCGTTGACTCCTTGGTAGCTTTAGCTCCTTCATCTTGTCCTCCAACTTTTGGAATGAGGAAGTTTTATCAGAGAACTCCTTGTTGTGCTTTTACAAACCTCTCAATAAATCTTGTACTGCTAGGTGTTCGGATAAATCCTCTAAGTGTGCAGGATCATTGAAAAATAATAAGTAATGAGTTATGTGTATTGTCTTACGAGGAATAAATTTTAATTAAAGTGTACTAGTTTTCTATTAAATTTGATATATGTGACAAAAAAAAAATTAGTTGTGATTGTTATTATCCTAAGTTAATCTATGAATATGTAACTGTGTTGGTTTTTATCAAATTGTAGGATGAACGTATTGGATTTCATAATCCACCTATTGAAATTTGTTTTCAATTCTTGACTTGCATAGTTTAGCATTGTTCAAGTGCTCATGATAATCAATAGTTCTATAATGTCTAACTTTCTTTTCCACGATAAATCAAACATATTCTAATTATATCTGATCATATTCCTAGTTATTCAATCAAACGACTATCAAATAAGATTGCACATGCTACAAATGTTATTCCTAACTTCTATTGCCCATGTATCCATTATGCAGTGTTCTAAACATATTATGAACGTTTCAGCACAAAAACATGGTAATCAAGTAATCAAATAATATAAGCATGCATAACCAATCAGGAACATGATAATTTACTAAATTATTTGTTCTTTGAATTATAAATAAACATCCAATGGTCTCATCATCATTCAATACAATATAGAGTTTAATCTAACATGTTCACATATAAATTACACAAAGTTTTATGAAAAAACATAACCCGAATTAAAGAGCAAAATGAAGAACTTTACAAGACAATTTATTGGCCTTAAATCATAAATTCGATATTGGAATCTTTAATATCTTGTGCTAATTATCTTGAAAACTCTTACTCGACATATTCTCTACATTTTATGGTTGCAAGATATGTTGTTGATGGCCTCTAATAGGTTAAAAAGAGGGTAGACGATAAACATAAATAATTGAACTCAAAAAAGAAAACCAATTCGCCAGTATTCCGGGACACCAATCCATGAGAATGGGTGTATGGCTTGCCCACGCATGGGCAAGCCATTTTAGCCTTAGGACCTGAGTTGGGAGGCCATGCATTCGCATGGTTATGTTTTTTGGTCTTTGAATGTTATTATGGTGCATTTTGGTCCTCTTCGTTCTTTTTTTTTTCATCCCGTTGTCTTCTATTCTCATCCAATTGACTCCTAACATTCTCCAATTTTTTGAATGTGGTTCGAAATAACTTTTGAATATTTACACTTTAGTCCTTAAACTTTATATTTCTTGCATTTTCACTCATTTTCATCCCTTTCATCCATATCTGCCATTTTCATTAATCTTTACCTAACAAACACCCCTAAACTTATTCTTTTCACTCTTTTTCTCAAGGCACGATCTTTGATTGAAATAGATGATACCAAAACTCACCCGTCTAGTTTGGAATAATTTCATCAGTTGCAAGTTAACACTTCAAATAAGGATTCTCCTATATTTCGACTGCTTCAACTTTTAAGACTCAATTAAGCAAATTATATCTTATCAAATGTCTAATTCTTTCAAACAAGTCTTCGATGCTTAAGCAAAGTATGTAGTGTAACGTCTTTTATTTCATTGACTTGCTTTTTCATGATTTTTGCGTATTTTGTTTCGTTCACTAGCTTGATCCCTTTTTAAGTTTTATTTTTGGGATTTTCATTAGGTTTCCTCAGTAGGATCTCTTATACAGATTTCACTCATAAATTGTGGTAACTTTTTTTTTTCCCCTTTTTATACAATGATTAGTGCAATATCCCTTATTAAACACTTATTCTTAAAAATTGACCCCTAACTTAAGATGTGCATTTAATTTTCATCTTATTGGCCTTACACAATACACACAAAAACTTTGACACATGGAATCAATTTTTATCTCAATGCTTCCTTAAACTAGTTTAATCACACTAAATTATCCTAGAATTGGTTTCAGGATGTATGTTATAGTAATTTTTTCCATTTTGGCAACTAAATTCCACTATTTTCAACCTAAACCATGACATGTTTAGTATGTTATAGTACGCCTTCACGATTAAAAAACAAGTCTCGTGTACAAGTTAAGGTCAAGTTTCAAGTGAATAAGCATCAATCAATCCAACATGCAACTTTTTTCACAATTTATGGTCTAACACATAGTTCCAATACATACATCATTGTCGTCGAGGCTATCTAACCCATAAAAACACACAAAAGCAATAATAGAGCTAAAAAGAACTTTTTTTTAGTTTTTTATTTTCATTTCTTTACTATATAATACAGGAAAAACATGTAGAAAGGAATAAAAAAGCATAATTGATGATAATATCCCACCCCAAACTTAAAAATGCATTGTCCTCAATGTACTAAAATAAGACAATATATATGCAAAAATAAAGGCAAAGAAGGGAACTGAAGACTATCCTGGTCAATCTCAGGGTGGTGGCTGAAAGGATATGATGATTTCTAAGCCACATGGGTCTCAAGATAATGATGGTAAAGGCAGTGGCATGCATGCTTGCATATCTTGAACTATCTCGTATGTCTGATTGATGTAAATCTTCACATTCTCTATCCTTCTTGTCTGCCTATCAGTTCGATGACCCAACATGTCGTTATTGTGATGTCTATAGAAAACATTTAGCCATATCCTATTGATATCATTTTGCATGATCTGCATGAGTCTCCCACAAATAAGCCTCCAACTGCAAGTCAATCTTGACTTTTCATGTAATACCCCCAAATTTATATACCTAATTTGGAAATATTATCATTTTTTTAAGATCGTGGAAAACGAATAATTTTTTCTTTCACATGATAAATATTAATGATTTCATTTATGAAGTGTATTTGTACTTAATAAAATATAAGACGATTAAATTAAAACTTAAATTTATTTCAAAACAAAATCAAATTTAAACTATATTGGTATTGAGTTTGTCTTACCACAAGTAATTATTTCAAATTATCATGTTTTCATTAGCTGAAATTAGGGAAGGATAACATGGAATGAGTTAATGTTCAGTAAGCAAATCTCGTGCATATGATGGATGTTCATAATATGTATATAAATTATTTTAAAACAAAAGACATTTCTCAATATGTATCTCATTTCTTTCATTTCTTTAAAAACCTTAATGTTAATGTCATGAGCTCACTTGAAGTTTTTTTAATTTCTTGAAACTTTATGTATGTTTATGGATGCATTGACATGTATAAATATATATGAAATATTTATGACATCAAACACAGTAACTAATTCTGATAACCAAAATTTTCACCTAGAGTCACTGTTTCGCAATTTAAACAGGTAATGGAGCTGCCACTTTTGAGCCACTCAAACAACGATCAACCGCCGCCCAAACCACTGAATATCCATACCACCAAAAAGCCCTCACTTCTCCTTTTACAACCCACCCAACCATCGGACATAACTCTGTTAGATAATTGGACCCAAACTCGGCTGCCCATGCACATAAACATGGTCAGAACTCTCACTTTCGGAGACACCCATGCCATGCCCATCCTCTAAGTTGACCAAGCACTTTATTATGCACCCATTGATACCCTTGTACCAACAAACAAAGCTGTAAATTCAAATCTATGGCAATTTTCCAAACAACAAACTTGCTATCTTCATCTGTTAATTTCGGTGCCAACGCTGCAAACCACGATCACGGACCACCTATCCCAGGACCACCTTATCAAGGCGCTACTACCGTTATCATGGGTCATCATCAAATTTTCCCTAATATGGAAGAACAAACTCTACAGTTTGCGTATGTAAAGTAACGACTTTCAATTGAACATTCAACAAGGCTCCAAACAAACAATTCTAGTATCCCATCATCAATTAATGTTGGTATTACTATGGGTCATGCTTCAATTGGATCAATTCCTCAATCAAACGTGCCAATTTTTGGTTTGAACTTAAGAATAATCTGGCTGAGCAAGTTTAGATTTTTTCCATCAATTGAAGACCCTAACTTGATCCAATCCACCAATTCGATTATGGAAAAGTTAATTCTAGCAACAAAAACACTGGGTCAGGTTCTAATTGTTCCAATTATTGCTTTAATTCCTACAATTTCGCAGTAAACTGTCTCCATTGACCATCTGTAAGTGCCCCGATAAATTGTCATTTCTGGTCAGATTCCGGATACGGGAACATCGCCATTGGATCAGGCAGCCTCGAAAACCTCCAGGGCGATATCCATTGTCTTGGACCTTTCATCTTTAGGAACATGAACAGATACTGGACAGCCAAAAACTCTCAAGTGATCAAGAGATATATCTTTCTCTATCCAAAAGCTCTCTAGAATCATCACCATTCAAAGGAATTGATAGAGAAAGATTAATCAGGTTAATTGCTGTCCTCATTGCCTTACTTCAATATGTTTGGATCTTGAGTGGAATGTTGGATTCTTATAGAGATGGATAGCACTTTGACCTTGTCATCATATCTGAACCATTCTCACCAGTATAGATTATATCAAGCTGTAACTTCTACATCTCTAGAGCATCTCGAATCCAATGATACCATCAGATTGAGTCCAACTTGGTCGGTAACTTTGCATTGGGATTTGTACCAAGTGACATGCAAAACGAAGCTATTAATTCAATAATTTCTAGGCAAAATCAGGCTACTACGACTCCTGCACTACAAGGCACATTTACTGCTTCTAGGCCCTCTCATTAGGCTAAATTGACACCAGTTGGTCAGACATCATGGGTTCAAGATAAGAAATCGTATGCTGGTGCCATTTCTCGCAAACCTGTTATTTCTCAAGCCGAACGAAGCCATAGAAAATCTTTTGCACATATCCTTCATGCTCCTAAGGATTCTAGTAATTACAAGTTTGCTTCTAACGAATATAGATGAGGAACCTGTTATCTCCTTTATCGAAGAAGAAGATGAACTTCTAACTAAGATATACGAGTTCACACTTGTAGGCAAATTCTCTCACCGCAAACCTTCCATGGTTAAGGTACGTGACAGTTTTCAGAAATTTGGTTTTCATGGTGATTTTATGATAGGTCTTATTGATGCATCACATATTTTGATTCATCTGGTGCATGATGATGACTATTCAAGGATATTCCTCAAATCGACCTGGTATATTGATGGATGTCTGATGCGAGTTATTAAATGGACGCCTAATTTCGGCCTACAACATGAGACCTCAATTGTCCCTGTTTGGATTTCCTTTCCACTACTGGCAATTCACTTTTAGGCCAAAAGTAGCCTATTTACCTTAGCCAAAGCAACCACTTTGCATTGATGAAACAACATCATATTTTTGTCGACCTAGTGAGGCATGGGTATGTATTGAGGTTGACTTGGAGTATAAGATCCCTTATAGGATTTGGATTGAAGGCAGACTATTGTTTTCAATGCAGACACTTTGGGCATATTGATGAGCAATGTTATTTTGGATCACGCTCACGATCATCACCTGCTGTAGTAACATTTTAGGACCATGTTCCTAGGCCTACTATGGATCAGGCCAAGGACAAGTGAAAGGGTAAGGGTAAGGATAATGAGGTACTTATTGAACCTCCTAAGTGACGAGTTCTAGTCCGTAGGGACTAGAAAGGATAGGATTCTGCTCGCACTTTGGGCATCCAAATTCACTCTATTTCATAGCCTGTACCACCAGTTGTTATGTCTGATATAGCAGCTCCTGCTGGTATACATACTAAGCTCAGTCAGTTACTCTATGAGTCCAACAGATTGCACAATTCATCTAGTTCCCAATTCAATTGCTCCTCAAATTAGTTCTCCATCGCCATCTGTTCCTACTACAGTTGCTACTACTGGGGCTTCACCTTAGGTTGTAAGGCCAAGATATACTTCATATTTTGATCCCCTTGTAGATTTTATGGTCCGAGAACCATTGATACCAGATGACTCAGTGTATGTAGGTATCAGAGATACATAGATTACATGTCTATCTCCAGGTCGAACAAAGACACCTATTACCACTACTTCTTTCCCTCTTTGTCAGCTGAATGTTGAGACATCTATCCCATCTCTACAGTCTGAAAAGCTAGATACAGACATCACAGATTGAGGTTCACCACCAGGGCATCTTCTGTATGCCTTCTGTTGAGGATTTGGCTAGTATGGCTAGAAGGACAGTTGATGATGATTTCATCCGAGTTGGACAAAAAAAACATTCGCGGGCTATTGATACTCCACATCCGAGCATGGGGAACACTTGAAGTCGTCACATGATTCCTCTTAATATTTCCCATCCGTAATAAGTATCATCATTTGGAATGTGATAGGTATAGCTACTGTAGCTACTCACCGATGCCTGAAGAGACTTATATAGCTACATCAGGTTTATCTTTTGATTATACTAGAGCCTTTTATTCTTAATCATAAATTTGCTTATATTCGACAATATCTGTACTTTGACACGGGAGTTCAGAATGATTTGAACAAGATCTAGTTTTTTTTTAAATGTAGGGACCAATATTACTGTTATTAATGATCATCCCTAGTTCCTTCACGTTAGAATTGATGATCCGAGACTAGTGTGTCCCATATATTCGACTCCAGTCTATGTTTGATGTGATACTGCTATCAGGAGGGATTTGTGGGCATATCTTCACCACATTTTCCTCGATATGGACAACCTTTGGGTAGTTGGGGGAGACTTTAATGTCATTACACATGATGGTAAACGCACTGGTTACAATACTCGTGATCGAGGCACTACTACTTTCTCTGATATGATGTTAGACTATGGTTTGGATGATGTTTGTTTCCTTTGGAATCAATATACTTGGACCAATGGGCGAGTCTGGAAGAGACTGGATAGTGTACTAATTAATTCTATAGCTACAGCATTTTGTCGACAACTTACATGGAGACATTTAAATCAGATTTCACCTGATCATTTACCTTTACTACTTTAGTCGATTTCTAATGATGATTCGAGGCCTAGACCTTTTAGATTCCTCAACGTGTAGACCAAGTATCATGACTTCTCAGCCTTTGTCTCTCAGAAGTGGTTACTCTCTACTCATCTTACGATAATGGCTGCTCTTTGGGAGAAGTTCTTCGGGCGGAAACATGGACTATGTTGGTAGAATCGTCATGTGTTCGCTGATGTTTTCAGCGGGTAAGGGATGTCGAGTATATGGTTGAAAAGGTAGAAACAGTATATGATAGAGACCCTACATCAAAATATCGCGACTTACTACTTCATGCTCAAGCAGTTTTGAACCAGACTTTATCTATTGAGGACAGTTTTTGGAAGTAAAAGGCTGGTTTACGTTGGGTATGCGAGGGAGATCACAATACTCGATACTTTCATGTAATGGTTCAAGGACGACATAACAGGTCACGTATTTGGTCCAATAGGACATAGATATGGAAAGTTTTAGCTACTCCTGCTCACATTCAGACTTTGACTATTTCATTATACCAAGATCTTCTATCTCCTCCGCAACCTTTGGACCCCATTCATTCTGATATCATCCTCATAGTTTTGACGAATTATGATAATTTGGTACTAAATCATCCCCCTTTGATTCATGAGATATATGAGACAATTTTCAGTATAGATACTGACAGCATTATTGGTCCGAACGGGTTCTCATCCCTTTTTTTCAAGCATTACTGGGACATTATTCAATACGAAAAATATATGGCAGTCTTGAACTTCTTTGATGGTGGATATCTTCTATGGGTTCTGTTGTTACTATTATTATATTATTACCTAAGAGGGACGGTGCTTATAGATGGGCTAACTTCTGACTCATCAGTTTATGCAGAGTGTTCAATAAGCTTATTACTAAGCTTTTGAACACTTGGTTGAGTACACCACTACCGTGCATTATCTCTCTTCTATAGAGTAGATTTATCACTAGCCACCTGATTGGCGATACTGTATTATTAGCTCAGGAACTTATCTATACTTGTGCTTAATTTAGACATGGCTAAAGCATACGATTGCATAGATCTGGGCTTCATTTATTATGTATTAGAGGTATTTAGATTTGATTCAACAGGATCCAGTGGTGCATCTCAGAGTATCATTTTTTTGTACTCCTAAATGGCCGACCATGTGTTTTTTTCCTCAGACAGGGTAATCCCTTTTCGCCGTCATTGTTTATCATAGACGTAGATTACTTCTCACACCTGCTCACTAAGAGGTTTTAGAAGTATCCCATTATGTGCTATCGACATATATGTAGTACTATTGTCTCATACGTTTCATTTGTTGATGAAATGATCATATTCGCGAACAGCCAAAAACAATCTATTAGGAGGATTCTTGATTGTCTGGAACATTACAAAGGAGTTTCTGGTCAGTTGGTGAATATGGACAAAAGCGAATTTTTTCTACCTAGACAGGCATCTATTAGTCAAATAAGACAATTGAAGATTTTGGCTAGATTTCGACACCAGTGGCAACCTTTCACTTATTTGGGGTCCCTTTATTTAATGGGATTAAGATGAGCTTCATTTATGATAATCTTATCCAGAAGTTTAGGGATAAGATCTCAGGTTGGGCTTCACGACTATTATCACTTGGGGGTTGTATGACTTTGCTGAGGCTAGTGTTTTCTTCCATACTATTATATCTTTTTAAGATTATGCAGCCCCCAAAGGCTGTTCTGAAAAAAATTTGAAAGCATCTTTGCACAATTCTTGTAAGACTCCAAAGAACAGGCACGACAGTTACATTGGCGAAGTTGGAAGAAGATTTGTCTTCCTACTGATGATGGTGGTCTAGGTTTCAGGAGATTAAAGGATGTGGGGACATATCCTACTCATCTTCTCCTACCTGGAAGAGATTGAAATTAGTTGAGCCCCAGACAAAGTCACACATTGCATGGAACCTTGGAGCGGTCAGATATTTTTTTTTGCATGATTGCTGGATGGGCGACACCACATTGGCCTCTCTATTCCCACATCGATAACACACATCTATGAGGGTACAAGATTTTTTTAATGATATTAGGTGGGACATTGGAAATTTATTACATGTTTTCCCTCTTTTTATGATGGAGCAAATAGGGGCTATATATTTATGCATAGATGCCCCAATTGACATTGTTTGGATGGATACATCGAGTGGTAGCTTTGCTACCAAGTTTGCATGGCAACTTGTATGTTCGGGATGTTAGTATTAGGATTCATATCGATTACTGTGGAGCTCCGCAGGACCTCATTCCAGTAGATGTGGTTATGCAGAGGAAGTATGGATGTTAGTTGGATTTTCGCTGCCAGTGTTGTTCCGAGATCGAAACTATCAATCACATTTTCAACGGTAGTAACATCTCCGATTATGTATGATAACATTTTGGGAACATTTTTTAGAAACCTATGAGTTCAGGAGAGGGAGTAAGATAGAGGTTTCAGAGATGGATGCATTATGGGCAGTATGTTTATTGTGGACACATTCGCACTATTATTTCTCTACTAGTATTTTGGTTTCTATAGACAGAGAAAAATGATGCAAAGTATAGAGAGATCCGCATAGTGTCTAGACGTATCATATGGAGGGTCTATCGCATGATCTCTTTTCTTCATATGTGAGGACTACTTCGAGCTATACATTGGTGACTGATACTTGCACCCATCTATGGTATTTCTTTGATTTTCCCTCCCCATCTCTCCCTGTTCTAGTTTAGTGGCACACTCCATCAGTTGGATCCGTCAAGATCAATACTGATAAATTCGTCAGGGTATATTGCAAGCAGGGGAGGCATTATCAGAGATCACATAAGATACTGTATTAAGGCTTTTTTAGTTTCGTATGTACCATGCATGATATTAGAGGCAAAGCTTAGGGCTATTCTTGATGGGATTCTATTAGCTAGAGGACTCGATCTTTCAGATATTTGGATTAAGTCAGATTCTATAGTGGTTATTCACAGCATCACTGGAGGACGAGGACTATGTACTATTCTGGGCATACTCAGACAGATCACAGATATCATATCATTCGATAGAGACACCATTTCTCACATCTATAGAGAGAGGAATCAAGTTGTTGATGCTCTTGCTACAAATGATTGTGATCATCGACGATATAAGACATATGGAGTAGCTAACCTACCAGACATATTCGAGTACTTGTATAGATTGATAGATATGGACTCCCCAGCATTAGAGTATGATTTTTTATTTTTGCTTTTATATTTACTTGCATTAGTTCTTATTATAAAGGAAGTAGTACTTCATTTTTTTTTTACAATTCCTTATCATTTATTTTCTTTGTAAGGGAAGTAGTACTTTCTCATTTACTATTTTATTTATTTTTTCATGTAATCACTGTATTCTTTCGCCACAAATGAGGGCATATTAATAAAATTTTGGAGGTATCGTCCTCCTTTAACAAAAAAAAAAGTACGCATGAAAACGAGGGGAGGTTTACTTATCTGAAATCCTTAACAATATACTTATAGAATGGCAAGTGGAGATGTCCATAACCGCCTACGAGGTGAATGTGTCAAGAGTCCTAAGTCATAACCAAATTTAAAAATCTGCATGCTTATTATTTATGGTCGATGTGATCCACCTTGGTTAACTTAGACCAAGCTATTACATTTATAAGTTTGTTTTTTGTTGTAAACATACATGGAATTGAGAAGAATTATTACGAAATGACCCCTTGAATTGCATATATAAAATAAAGACATTACAATGTAATAAATGAAGGGCCACAAAATTAACTGTCACAATCGTAAATTCAACAAATAAAATGACGCCAACATATAATCGTGTGTGTACAACTTAAGGTTGACCGCATATGAAATTACAATTGTCCCACAACTTAAAATTTATCAAAGATGCCCCATGTTTTTATCATATCTTTGCAAATATGCCATACCAATATGATAAGAGATATAGTTAAACATTTATGTAAATAAAATATGAAATTAATATAATTTGGCTTTAAGTACTGATTGGCAGTGATTTCATATTAATATGAGCTAATGGGTTTTGTTACGGGTTTTCTGAAACCCTCTGATATGATCCAAGGTGCCATCGAGGAGAGGGCAAGCCCAGGGAAGATCCATTACTAGTGGATCAAAGACTGATGACTCGATCGAGGGCATTGCTTGTTCAAGCTATGGTTGATGATATGGCGATCGTGACGAAGATTGGAGCAAGTTCCATGTTGGGGTCGAGGCCGAAATCGGGATGGATGAGCTTGATTCAAGCAGCCGAACCTGGAAACCACGAGTAGTGGCGCCTTCGTGCCATGTAGTGGC
>CAIGRB010126132.1:40813-72937 GCA_903798255.1 Fraxinus quadrangulata | reverse complement strand
CTGAGATGTGCCTAAGCCACGAGTACGACCGCGTCGCTTACGCTCGATTGGGGTTGCTACAAGTGTTAAAACAATATATGTCAATAACAGAAAAAAAGTTGAATTAAGAATTAAATAATAGTCATAGAACTACATGTCTCTGTTGGCACAGTGACTGGTGCATGTTGGATGGTAGATGAAGGTTGCGTTCTAGGTTGAGTGATCGCCTGCGTGATAGGACCATTCAGAGGTCTTGGGGGTGGTTGCTTCCTCTTTGGTGGCATTGGAATAACCTGTGTTGTTGACAGTATCTAAACACAGACAAATGTGAAGCCATCATCAAAGCAATCTAACTTTATAAAAAGAGAAAAAAGAAATGGAGTGAGCATATGAGCAAACACCAAATAGAGACTTTTCACACAACAGAGGCTGTTCACCAAACATAGGCTGTTCACACAACATTGGTATCTTGCACACATAAATCTCTATATAAGACAACATAAAACATAGACAGAAATCTCTAAAACGCGCACTTTTTCCAAATCCATAAAAATTCCACTTAAAAAAATAACTGTACAAACACAATGCACAATAATATCAGCAGAGAGTTCCCCAGTCTACACCCAAACGGATCAAAAACTGCATTTCGTACGGGCTAAATCACAAATCCAGTTGAAGTTTCAAATTACACGAACGAAATAAAAAGGTTTTTCGAATTTACCTTCAACCGGTCGCACGCCAATGAGTCCTTGCTCGAAGTACAGAAATGAAATGGGTGCTGCTTCTTCACGGTTGGCTTGGCCTGTTCTAGTGGTCGCCAACGACGGGGTGGAGCTTGGGTAATTGATTTTCTTGATTTACGGTTTCGAATGTTGGGTGGATTTTAAGGATTTGGGAGTTTTGGAGTGGTGCTTGACAGAAATCGATTGGGGGAATTTCTGGATTTCAAGGATTTGAGGGTTGTCACCTTATGGTATACACACAACATTTTCCTTTATTTAATCGGCAACAAATTTTCTTGGCTAAAAAAATATTCATGGTCAGTAAATATTGTGGCGCCATAGACCCTCTAAAAAAATAAATCTTATTTCGGCCGACTATTTTTCATTTGGTCGGTAAATATATCACATTTTAACCTTCTAGTACCTAATTTGGTCGGTAAATACTGATTTGGCGACTAGTTATACGATAGTGGGGAAAAAATTGGTCGGCAAAGGCTATTATTATTGACTACTTTTATTGGGTGGGGAAATACCTGGTTGGGAAAGGTATTGCCGACCAAGTATTTTTATTGGTCGTTATAAGAGAGTTTTCGCCGACTAGATTTTGGTTGGTCGGCAAAACTTGGTCGGGAAAACTATATTTTCTTGTATTGTATAAAGAGATAAAATTTCTATGATTGTTTGTGGCTTGTTTAAATCTAGGATTATACATTTTATGCACATTTAAGTGTTCGAGTTTTCCACGGCAAAAATGTGAACTTCTATAACATAATTGATTTAAAAACTCACTCCAAAACTCGTTAAATGGTCGATTTTTGGAATATCAGTGACCCGTTCCCTATTTAACTAGTTCAACCTATGTGAATGTATATTTTTTTAAAATTTAAATAAATAAATATATTTTCATTTTTGTAAATGTATATTTTTTTATTTTATTTTTTTAAAAAAAATCATCGGTTCGATCCCAATTCGATCTTTTGACCCATGACCCTATCTCTTTTTGGGTCAATAATTGAATCGATTTTTAAAACATTAATAAAAAGCTTACAAGAACATTGGTATGGCTAGATATATATAAAAAGCTCAGTTGGAATTTATTTATTTATTATTATTATTATTTTTTATGAATCAGGTGTTCAAGTTTCGTCCGACTAATTTTGAGGAGTGGTGGCCTTCCCCCCTGGTTCGCCACTCAGGTAAATCCAGATGCGGTCACAGATTATACACATTTGAGCCGGATATTCAATGGTTTTCCACCACATGGGTCTTTGCCTTCCAATATTAAATGTTGTCTTCCAAGATAAATGTTGTCTTCCAACTGTTGTGGGGATTCTAACCTCCGATACTATGTAGAGAACCTTTCTACTTTACCACTGTGTCATGTCCGTGGGGGTGCAGTTAGTGTGTGAGACATTTGTAGATTCAATGTTGAGACGTGTTGTTGGGACATATCCAAGCAGTACCATAGAAGTCTTCAAATAAGATTAGAAAGGGCTAGAAGAAAATTGAGAAATAAAGAATCTCGAACAGTCTCGAAAAATGAAGAAAACCATCTTCAAGGTGCGTATTTGAGCTTTTCTTAAGATATTATTTGTCGCCACCAATTCTATGATCCATTCGAGACAAAAATGTCTCCACTATACAATGAATTCATCATGTTCTCTTTGTATATCTACGAAGAATACGCAAACATCAAGAATGAAGAATATCTATACACGAGGTTTATACATTATCTTTCAAGAATGTAAAAGTATAAACAATAAGTCATAAGAAAATTATGCAAATGATAAGACTTATAAGGCAGGAAATTCAAGGGGAACAAAGGAACATTATTCTTACATAATGTCAACATGTATATCGAAGTAGTTCTTAATCAACAAATCACCAATCTTACATATCGATCGTGGAACAATGCTTTACCAAGTGTCATTTACCTTTCACACTAGTCATAACATTCATATTTACAACTACAAAATTGTTTTGATATGAAAAGAGGTGAAAAACCAGAATCAACATGAACAAGTGCATGATCAGGGATGGATCTAGGGCCAGACTAAAATTTTTTTTAAGTCAAGCTAATAGTAGAAAAAAAAAGAAATTATACGTAATTCTTTTTTGGGAAAATTTCATTAGTAAGACATTAAGTATGATATATTTCAAATTTAAGGGATGAATGTTTGCTTTTTCAAAAATCAGATATGAATTTAAATTTTTACACGACTCTCGTCCGATCTGATTAAGATTTACTTTTTCAAAAATCAAATAAGAATTTTAATTTTATTTATTTAATTTTTTATTAAATATATTAGAGTCACAATATTATATAATTTATGGTCACAATAATCATGTATTAATCACAATTACAGACACCACAATCACAAACAACAAATTTTATATATCACAATTTTATTTTTCGGTCAGATCAAAATTTTTATGAATCACAAATTATTTCACGGTCACAAATTTATCAAATTAATAGTCACATATTATTTATTGATCACAAATCACAAATTTTATAAGTCACAACTTATTCCATAGTCACAAATCATCAAATGAATTTATCAAAAATTATATTTAGGTCACAATTTATTAAATTATTGGTCACAAATTAATAAGTTTTTAGGTCACACAGTATTTATTAATCACAATTTATGTATTTCATTAATCACATATTGTTTATTAATCACACACCAACCAATTTATTGGTCACAATCTATCAAATCATTAACGATCACCACCACACCACTGCAATAGTCGAAACCATCGTGGCCAAAACCACCAACACCACCCCCGACAACAAAACCATCATCTCGAATACTGTAGCTAATATTACCACCAACACCACTACCCACCCACTACCACCACCACATCAAGCAATCAACATTACCACCACCACCACCTGTCCACCAACCAAAAAATAATAATAATCATCACAACCACCCCGATCTACACTACTGTAGCTATCATATGGGCAACTAGAAATCAACCACCACCTCACCACAAATCCACCACCACGCCCACAACATACCACCGCACACCACACCACCACCACCTCTATCTTCATGTACACCACAACCAACCATCACCCACCAAAAAATCCACAAACTCGTTGCCACCACCACGCCTGCACAGGTTCCACTTCGAGCCACGTGAAGGATGGTGCCAACGGCAGTGGTGTCGGGAAGGTGGTGATAGTTCTGCACACGATCGCTGCGAAGATCATGTGCAGCGATGCTACTATTGTAGTGAGGTGCCGTTGTACTAATCGTGTGCAGCTGTCGTGTGCCCAAATAAGTAACTTCTTTTTTTAGTTTAAAAAAAACTACTTACAAAAAATTGAAAATGGGCCCACCCCAGTACCCCCTATATTCGCCATTGTGCATAAGCAAATCGGGGACGGGTGGCATGTGAATTTTACTGCATGCCACAGCTAGGCACCCTAATGAATAGGGTTGTATGCCCTTGTGGTGATGTTGTACATGAGATAAAATAGCCTTAATACCTTATAATTGGTATTCGATTACGTGCCTTTGGCATTTATCGCATTAATGTTACTCGCGAAAGACTTATAGAAATTAAATCAAGAGAGGGAAACTGAGACTTGCCAAATGTTAATAGGATGTGGTATATGAAATATATATGGCCAAAAAGGTAAAATATATTCTTATTTTGAAATAAGTGATAGTAATAGGATGAGAAAATAAGTGATGATAATTTGGAAGGGGGTTCCCCCCTGAATTAAAGTTTAGGAATTTGTATTCTTGTAAATTTCGGTCTTGCTTTAATTTATCTTATAAATGGGGAGCTGTCATTAGGCTTTTATATTACAACAGAGAGAGAGAGAGAGAGAGAGAGAGAGAGAGATATTAAAAAGAAATGGCATGCGTTTTCTCTTATATACTCATTTTCATCATAGTGAATTGTTGTATCGGCTAAAAAAGATATAGTTTCACATTAAAGTGAACTACTATAAATCTTACGTGTTATTAAGTGACTATTTTTATTTTTACGAATTGATTTCTATTGGTGGAATAAAATTATGTTTTTTAATTCTCAACACCATATACCAAACAAAAGGAATTGATAGGAAAGATGAATTACAAATGTTAATTAAGGGTTTTGTTGCTATATATCTCACTTTATTGCACTACGTAATTGATTGTACTTTATTTTTTTCATCCATAGAGATTGAGAAAGTGTTAGTGTAGCGGAGAGAGTTGATACAAATTGAAAGTGGAGAATTATTCCAAATATTTTAGTTGAAATAAAATTTTACATATTCAATTTTAAATTTGCTCATAATCTAAGCATCGGTGCTTGCTTAGCTTATGCTAAATACTCGGTGATATGACACACTACAATAGATGAAGAGATACTGTTATGTTACAAAACTGATTATGCCATCTATTGGAGTGCGCCACGTCATAAGTTTATCATAAGTTTCGGTATTTAGAAGATCAATTTCATGTGTGTGTGTGTGTGTGTGTGTGTTGGGGGGTGGTAGGGGGGACAATTAAGAACACTTCAAGTTTCTAGAAAATAATAAGAAGCTAAATTTATTCTTGATTACTCGATTATAGGATTTTTTTTCTTTCATTTCATCCAACTCAATCATAATGTCTAAAAAAATTTCTCATGATTGACATTTCTAAAGACATCCAATCATATAATTTTTTGTTCACTGTTCCATTTTTTCACGTGTTCTATTGAGATGGGGCTGAATCGATATTGCATATTATAGCTTTTTCCGAGTCTAAAAGAAAAAAATAGATTTGTTTGAAATATATAGGGCAAAAAAAGGTAAAATATATTCTTATTTTGAAATAAGTGATGATAATTTGGAAAGGGGTTTTCCCCTTAACTAAAGTTTAGGAATTTGTAATTTTGTAAATTTCAGTCTTGCCTTAATTTATCTTATAAATGGAGAGTCGTCATTATGCTTTTATATTACAATAATAGGAGAGAGAGAGATGTTAAAAAGATAGGGCATGCGATTTTCTCTTATATACTCCTTTTCATCATAGTTGAAATTTACGTAGTTCGGTCCTAACAATACTTAGAGATGGGTGAATATGTATATTATACGGAATTAAAATTATTAATTAATTAGCAACATGCCACCAATTAATTATCACTAGATGATTAAGTATGCAACTCATTTAACCTATGTTTAAATATCGCAGTTAATATAATCTATAAAAAAAATAGTGAAAACACACGGTATGATCATGGAGAAACCCAATTGGGAAAAACTTTGGGCACTTTGTCGGTCAATCTACTATAAACAATTAAGACACTTACTGTCTACCAGACTAAAGGACGACACGTACTATCTGATCTCCGGACTGAAGCTCTTATAGTTCTCGTGGAAACTGTGCTCCCCTGCACCAATCCTCAGTTGTAATTTTCAAAGCTCTTCTAGAATATGCTACTCTGCAGCACTCCTAACATTGCGAAATTGTCTATCTTCTGTGGATCACAAAGAACACCTAGTTCTTCATTGACTGGAACTCCAGTAAACTTCTCTCGATTTTCAGCAACTCTGACAGATGCGGAGGAAAGAACAGCTTGGTATTAGGATTATGAAAGCGATGTTTTTTCTCACCAAAACAATATCACAGAACGAAGGTTGAAAGAATAAATATGTATGAATTCTATCTGATGAAGCTCTCTCAATGATCAACTTTCTCCAATCACATTCAGATGTGTTTTGGTATTTATAGGTAGGTTAGGAAAGTAATGGGGTGGGGAAAAAGCCTTGAAATCGGGAAATAAAAATTTCTCCGAGGTTCGAGCGAAGGCAGGGCTACAGTTGAGTGATGGAGGTTCTGTTTTTTACGTTCGAGCCAATCCAAGATGACAGTCTAGCGAAAATTTGCGCCATATTTTCCTTCTATTGCCATACTCGAACCCTAGACCTAAAAAACATATTTTCATGTAATTGCACATTACTCCTTGACTTTTTTACAATATTTACAATTAAGTCCATTTTGTTTACAAAATTGCCGATTACATAAATTAGAAACCTAACAATAGCGAATTATTGGAGTGTACCACGTCACCTCGTACTTATCATAAGTTAGTATTGGTACTTAGAAGTGAGTGTCCATTTTGAAATTGTTGAAAATGTGTTTTTTTTTGGTATTTTGAAAAATTGTTTTGAAAACACCTAAAACGCGTTTTGAAAATTTTGATTTGACTATAAGTGAAAACATAAAAAACAATAATTTATCATTTTGAGTTTTCTTTGTAAATTTTTAACTTGTTTTCAAGCGTTTTCAAAAATGGGATTTTCACTGTTTTGGAAAATTCAAAAATAAAAAGTGGTTTGAAAATGGTAAAGAGAATATGCCCCAAGCGTCTGTCCATTTTCACTAATTTTTTATTGTTCTTTTTTTTTCTTATTCTTTTTTTTTCTTATTCTTATCATCAATATTTTATCAATTAGTTTATATTATTCTTAATGACGCTTTCTTTTCGAAAAGTCCATTAGGACTTACAAAATTGAAGATAATAATTCTAGCATAAAGGCCATATAACCAAAGATACACTCAAAAGAAATAAATGCACCAAGAACTGAATGCACCAAAGATAGTACTAACAAAAGAAGGGATAATAACCCAAATGATCGCTGAACTTTATGAAAGGTCCATAAGAGATCATTGAAATTTAAGAATCACCTCATTTATAGGAAAAAGGAAAAAAATTATATTATTAAATTCCTCAACCATTCAACTTCTTTACTAGAAAAAACTACCGCATCAAATAATAGTTGTCGAGTTGCATATAATAATTTCGGATGGCCACCGTATTTTCCAATCAATACATTGATCATGGTATTGCCACAGGTTGAATCAATAAGAAAGTTGTGTTACCTTTTAATTGAATGAGTATATTCATCTGTCTTTGTACATATATGTGAGACACATGCAAGATTGACAATAACTCGCTTGAGGAAAACCATTGGCACAGCAGTTGGACGAAGACTGTTGTAAAATAAACAAGCTACTAGAATTGCTCTGATACCACTTGTTGTGAAACAAACTATCGGATTGAGATGTTGAAATTATATGGCACAATAATGAAATATTTGATCAAGTAAAGAATATTAAAAACAAGAAATATGACAGAAAAATTAAGAGATTTTACTGACTCAAGAATAATGGAGAAGATAGAAAATTACAATGGATCCCATAATTCTAATAATCTATTTTTTCTCACAATTATCAAATTGTATAGAAGAACCTACTATTTATATGGAACATGTAGAGGACGTTCAAACCTTCTTAGTAGAGTTGTTGATGAAGTAGGATGCCAAAAAACTGAGTCCAAAATGAAGTAGGAGAAGAAAACGCGAAAAAACCTGAGAATAGGCGGCGCCGGACAATCTGCCAAAAATATTTATTTATTTTTGCTCAAATTGTTTTTTCCATCCCAAAATCTTCTTCAAATCCAATACATAATTCCAACTCCCAATGAGCTTCCAAAATAGAACTTCAATTTAACATGGGACTCCAATAGCATTTCAAACTAAATTCTCTTTGATGTGCAATTCAATTTGAATTCTTTAATTACTTCAAACACTTCAATAAAGGAATTCGGGTCACACCCAAATTTGAATTCTGCAATTTGTAGCAATTCTTCTTGCATTAGTTACAAATGTGAACTTAGACTTTGATCTCCCCCTTTGAGAACCACCATGAGCAACCAAACCTTCTCAATCTCTAGCCTTAAAAACCAGATGCTTCATCTTCTCTTTTAAATACAAAATATCATACACATAATTTATGATGAGAGTATCACGACTATACAAAACCGTGTCTCTAAATGAAGAAAACGAAGCGGGCAACGAACACAATAGGATCAAGGCCAAATCTTCTTCATCATACTCTATTTCCAAAGTTTTCAAATCAACGATGATCTCTTTAAATATAGTCAGGTGATCTTCCAATGATCCTCCTTCTACCATTCGATGAGAGTATAAATGTTGTTTGAGTTTCAAATTACTTGTCAAACTTTTAGTCATTCACAATTGCTCCAACTTCAACCATAAAGCAGCTGCTAAATTCTCTTTCAAAACGTCCTGAAGAATGGTATTCGATAGATGAAGATGAATGTGAAAAATCGTCTTCTTATTAAAGTTACGGGCATCTTGTCAATTCTCAGCAACACATAATCCAAATCCAGCCGTGCGAGTACTATACGTATCTTAATATGCCATAATGAAAATCTAGTGTTTCGATCCAGAAGCAGAATATCATACTTCATGGAAGTCATTACGAACAAAAAACTTCTAACAAATTAACTTTGCACTCTTGCGGAACTATTGAACATAGGATCTGATACCACTTGTTGTGAAACAAATGACCGGATTGAGATGTTGAAGTTATATGACACAATAATGAAGTATTTGATCAAGTAAAAGGATAATAAAGACAAGAAATATGATAGAGGAATTAAGAGATTTTATTGACTCAAGAGTAATGGAGAAGAGAGAAAATTACAATGGATCCTATAATTCTAGTAATCTATTTTCTCACACTTATCAAATTTTATAGAAGAGCCAAGTATTTATAGAGAATATGTAGGGGACGTTCAAACCCTCTTAATAGAATTATTGATGAAATAAGATATAAAAAAACTGAGTCCAAAATGAAGTAGGAGAAGAAAACGCGGAAAAATCCGAACAGAACGGCGGCGCTGGGCAATCTGCCCGAAAATATTTTTTTTTTATTTTTTTTTTTTTGCTCAAATTTTTTTCTCTATCCCAAACTCTTTTTCAAGTCCAATACCAAATTTCAATTCCTAATTGGCTTCCAAAATAGAATTTCAACTTGACATAGGACTCCAATAGTATTTCAAACTGAATTCTTCTTGACGTGCACTTTAATTAGAATTCTTCACTTACTTCAAACACTTCAATAAATGAATTCAGGTCACACCCAAATTCCAACAAATATATTCTTGGTTTATGACTTTCCATGCATTTGTAACTTGTTTTTGAATTTATGCAAAAGCCACCTCTTTTGAGGCACCATTATTTTGATTCATATAACATCCAACTGCTGATATTTTATGCTCAAATTGCAAACAATATAAGTAGAAACAAAAAATTAGGCCACTGTTAAATCGACTATTGTATTTGTGATATGTTTGTATGGACCGTTATGGAAGACAAAAACATGAACTTCTTACCCCAAATCCTACAAAGTCGTTCATTAGTCTACCGATTTCTTCTAAACCTTGTAGGATTAGTGGATCACTTGCTACCCACTCAAAGGCTTCCTTGCTCACTAACTCTCCATTGGTTGTCAAAGAAACTGAAATAAACAATAAATAAGTGCTAGATGGCTTTCCCACTTTCATATATTCTTCCAGGTTCGAAATTGACGCCGAACAAAATAGTGATTATTCTGCAAGTAAGTGTTACCAAGAAATTCACAGGGAAGAACACAAGATTAATGCCGAAAAACACAGAGAAAACGTCTTGAAGTTTAAGAAATATTATTATAATCAACAACCCCGAAAATAAGTCCACAAGCCGGACTTTATAGCAAAAATCTGAATTTTACCAAAAATGACAAAATTTCAAAAATCACACTAACTTAAAATAAGGAATAAAATAAGTAGTCTGTGAAAAATCTAGCCCAAATCGGGTTAGAAATCATCTCCAAACATGCAATCGAATTATTATCAAGAATAGTAAAATTTAACTTAAAATAATAATTCGGAAGGGAAAACGGTGGAATTTGAGGTTGAAAACTGCACACACCGAGCGAAGCTCATGACCACGACGTTCGCGCCGAAACAAGCTTTCCAGATTGTGATCATAACCGCGATTCTGATAACTGTCGCCAAAGTTATGGCCAAATTACCGAAACACGTCACAATTACCAAAATTACCTGATCACTTACCATCCTTGCGCCGATCTGCCAACTCGTGATACTTTATAGCCATTAACGTATTATCGACAACTCAGCGTCTGACTCGGACCCTCCTACATTAGAAATATAGCCACTGTACTCCCATTTCGCCTCTTGAAGATATGTTCTCACCAGTCTTTTCTTCTAAAATTCGGAACACTGATTTAGGAATATATACATTTGATATATGGCAAACACAACGAATCTATCTAGTAATTAATTAATTACCTCTTCTATCACGTAGTGAAAGAGGTATGATTTCCCGATCTTTCCTCAATCTTGACATAGACATCTAAAAGAGCTTTGTAACAATATTTCATGTATGGCGGTAGCTTATCCCATCTGCTCATGAAGATATCCCATATCAAATTAAAGTTTAGATGAATCTTTATTTTGTTTAATAAATTAGTAAGTACGCTATGAGATTTTAAAAAATGCACTGAAATAATTTACCTTTCAATTGCATCCATGAGAAGAGTGATTTCATCTAGAGTCCCTAAAAGTCATAGATGTGATCGACGACATAGGTCATGGTGACTACTTTGGCTAGCATTTTCCTTCCATGAGAATATTGGGGCTCAAAGTAGCGTTCCACCAATCTATCTCTTGCAAAAGGTAATTTATTTTCACTCCTTCCACCACCTACGTAAAATTTATTTTAAGAAGTAAGATCTCAAAAATTTTACTAGAATTTATATTCAATATTAAATTGGTAAGATCTGTTGCTTGACATTAGTCAAAACTAAGAGAAAATGATATAATTCATGTCTAGAGAAAACAAAGCTAACCTTGTAACATCATATAGCTCCTTCTGATACATCATTTGCAATAAGTTGAAATCTAATTTTGCAAATCCAGCAGCTTATCTCTATGCGATTCATCTTCTTGATACATAGATAAAAACTTTCTTGCCCCCAGCCTCGTCATAGTCTTATGAATTGTGTTAGGTTTTATTGTAATTGGCAAGTTTGTGAAAAAAAAAATGAATAAAATTAATATAATGTAAAACTCAAAGAATAGTTGCAATTTGTATAAATTGAGTTGTATATGTTTTAGGGTTCGTGTGTGAAAAGAGGAGAAAAATGGCACCGCAATTTTGCTAGCTCATTGCCATGTATTCGCTCGAGCGACAAAAACATAAACATCATCTCTTGCTTTCTTGTTTGCCACAACTTTCATGGTAAGTGTAGTATATGTATATCTTAGAGATATTTCAATTTCGGTTTCAAAATAGTGACCAACTCCAAGACGTTGGATTGCATCGATGATGTCTAGTTTATGCAAAGAATCATTTGGCACTGCCTATAGCAGATTCTTCACTTCTTTTAGTCTTTGATGTTCTTTCTCTTCATGGGTCGACACATCCTGCTTAAGTTCCACCACATTAATGTGATAATCCTGCAATATAAATAGACATACTGTAGCATAAATAAAAACTCAAAACAAGAAAAAGGTATTAAATGGAATGGGAAAAAAAGTGTAATTGTATGGTGAGATGAGAATTATATGCAAGGAAATAGTCACCCCAAACTAAAGGATGCTATGTAAATTAATGGAGCAGCCAATGCAGGAATTTAGGTATTCATTCTGTCTTTTACATTTAGAATTTGGAAAGGAAATAGATTATTTTCTAGTTCTCATTTTATGAGCTTTAACGTCCTATTTATGGTTCCCATACACCAACCATAACATCTCTGTTGTATGAACAACCTTTTCAGGTCGAATTGTTTCGCTCCTATAGTTTCACATTTTTCCAAAAAATTGCAGCGATGAGACATTTTTCATAGTTTGATAGTTCTTTTTCACATGAATACACATGCAGAGAATAAAATGGTCATTGAACCAGTCATTTTGTTTTACGCTTTCCAGACTTTTTTCTGTTTCTCACTACCGAGATTTGAATTTATCTATTTTTTCCTTGTTGTAAAATTGCTTCTATTGCCATGTTTAAAGCATTTATATTGTAATCCACAATGTCATAAATACATTGTTAGGTTTTTAGTATTGACAATTCTGTGGACAAAAGGACTAATTTGTAATGTGTTGTAAAAGTCAAGGACCTAAGGTGCAATTTGTATAAATTGAATTGTATAGATTCTAGGGTTCGAGCACGAAAAAAGGAAAAACACGACACCCCATTTTTGCTAGCTTCTCGCTCAGTCTTCGCTCGAGCGACAAAAATAGAATGCCTCTCGACCGCCTGCCACCGAGCTCTCGCTCGAGCAATAGTATGTCGCTCGCATGTCATCAATTTCTCGCTTGAGCGACAGGTTGATCCGAAAAATGCAAATTTGCTATTTTGAAGTATTTTTTTTGGCCCATTCAACTTATTTTACCATATCCTATAAATACCAAACCATATGCATGAAATTGTGTGTGATTGTTCATTGTGCATCTTTTCTATAACATATTCAAGAGCCTATTCATACATTGATTTCATCATTTCACTCTTGACTTTAGACAACCACAAATTTGGGGAAAACATCAATTCATTGAATCCATAACACCTACTTCCTATACATTTTTGGGAAGTCACTTTCTGAGTTGAACTTCAGAAGTTGTTAGAGGTTGAGAGATGTTGGACTACAAGCGCAGGAAAAGCACAAAGATGGGACGTTCTCGAAATTCCACTTGGAAGAGACAATTACAAAAGATCATGGAACAAATCTTGGAGCAGGTCGAGGAGCAGACCTTAGAGTTAGCAGGAAATAAATCAGGAAGTCTAGTAGAGTTGGTTAGATAGTATTTGACTGTAACCCGCTTCATATTGTCTATAGTAGAGATAACCGATTTAGTCCCGAAGTTTTTACCCAGTTAGGTTTATCTGTCATCAATATCTGTATTATTTACTGCTTTCATATAAACTACAGCAATCCAACATAGGATAATTGAATTGTATGCTTAATCATCTAGAAACAATTAAGTGACTTGTTGCTTTTGATTAATTAATTTCGTATATTAGTCAAAACTAAAAACGGATAAGTAACAACTATTTGTTAACTTAAAAGTTGTTAAATTGGTAATTTGTGAATTGTTGAGTGGTATCCAATTCGACACACCTGATATTTCAATTGGTATTAGAGTCCAAATTCGTTCCATGACCCATATTATCTAGATGAGTAATTCATTATTCGTCTCACCATATTTTGATGGCAGTAATTATGTCTACTGGAAGGTTAGGATGAGAACCTTTTTAAAATCCACGAATGAGCGTATCTAGCTTAGTGTTGTGAATGGTTGGGCTATACCTAGTTCTACGGTTAATAATAAAGTAATCCCAATCCCTGTTGCTAATTGGGTAGAACGAACTTAGATGAATGTAACTGGAATAGTAAAGTCTTACATGCCCTATTTATGGCAGTATCTATGGAAGAGTTTAGGCAAGTGTCTATGTGCGATGTAGCTAAAGAGGTTTGGGATATTCTATAGACCACACATGAGGAAACTTGGGCGGTTAAGAACTCTAAGTTGCAGATGCTGACCACTAGTTTTGAAGAGATTAGAATGAAAGAGAATGAGACATTTGATGAATTCTATGTGAGTTTAAATGACATAGTAAATTTTAGCTCCAACCTAGGTGAGAGAATTCCGGAGCCTAAGATAGTTAGAAAAATTCTTAGATCCCTACCAGAACGGTTTAGACATAAAGTCACGACAATAAATGAGAGTAAGGTAAGATTGAAGAGTTGGTTGGATCTCTCCAAACTTATGAACTTACATTAGGTAAACCTAAGATTGAGAAGTCATTTGCCTTGAACACCATTGGAGAGATGAAAATTGTGACTTTATCCATTCAGAACGAAGAGGAGTTAGCTTACTTTACTAAAAAATTCTAAAAATATTTAGGAATAAATAAAAACCCCAAGAGAAGCATAGAAGTGGTCCTAGTGGATCTAGGAAGAGTTCTAAAACTGTGAGATGTCATAATTGTAGAGGTTTTGGCTATGTTAGGAGTGAGGGAGAGTTCTAAAACTGTGACATCCTCCTCACAAATTATTGTATTAGCTTCCAGGACATCAGGGAGAGGATCACAACAAAGCACATGGCACGACCTACCTCAAGATGTGAATCTAATCCTAATAAGATGTAAACACGAAAATTTGTGACAGTTGCTAATTGAGTGCATAGATCCATTTCATTCTTGATATGAGGAGGATTGACAACATCGAGTTACTGCCAGATATTTTTGTAGTTCTTCATGGTAAGCATCAAGGGTACAACCCTCCAACGAATGACCTGGAGGTTTACTCATGTAAACTTATTCCTCAAGATCACCATTTCCAATCTTGATTGATGGCTAGAGATAAAAATAAATAAAAATGGAACGTGTTTATTTTGACTACATGAGCAAATGTCTCATTGTAATTGTTAAAACAAGTCAATTTGCAATAACTCGATGATAGAACTTATACAACTTGTTATGAGTATTAAAGCCAAGAAAATATGATAAGATGAAAAGAATTACACAAGATTTAATGTGGAAACCTAAATAAGAGAAACCACGGGCAGAGGTAGAAAATTTATTATGATCAATAGTAAAAAAGTATAAAAAGATCTCGCAAGACTCTCAATCTATCTCAAAATATGCGGCTCTCTCTCTCTTTCTATAATTTAGATCCTCTCACTTAGATGTTCTATTAGAGTTATACAATGTTTTGCTATTTACTCAAGTCTATGAAGAGCTTAAACTGTGTGTAGTATATATAGGAGCCTAATTTTGGTATTTCGAATAAAGTAGAATACAGGAATCAGGGTAAAAAGCGAATTATGTCCAAACAGGTGGCAGTTAGGCATCTTTGTCTGGCGCCCAAGCACCCAGCTCCTACCTTCAGATTTTTGGCCAGTGCCCAAGCGCCCCCTCTCTATCCTAAGCACTCCAAAAGTGTTTTTCATCATTCCAAAATCCTTCCAATCAAACTCCAATCATTGATGAAATTTGATGCCTTTTCAAATTGGACTTCCAGACCAAACTTATTTAGGCTTCCTTTATCAATCAAACACCCAATTCTCATGGAATTTAGATCATATCACAATAAATTTCGACCTTGACACAAATTTCATAACAAGGAATTAGTCTTCACTCTTCAACAAGTAATTCTCCAAACAGAGTGCACAAAACTCCACTTCTTCCACCACGCCCCTCCTGACATACTCAACAACTGTGAACAAAATACAAGCCTGCTTAACACCACAACTATCTTGGGCCCCCAAATTGCTTGAATCATACTGTTTACTACCAACTCCACCCGAGTTGTCAAAATACTCAAATTATCCCTATAAGCAATCTAATCACTATCCGCTCTATTTAAGCCAACAGTTTTCAAACCATAAGTAACCATATCAGCCTTGCTGAACCTCTCCCGAGAGCTAACATCTACTTTGGTGACAACTTCATCGTGCATGATCGTAGAACCATGCAAGACATACAACTAGGGCTTCTTCAACCTCTTTATCACAACTCTGGCACCCTTGCTAACTTTCAAAACTCTACATCCACTAGTATATTTGTACCACTTTGAATCAAGAGTACTCAATGAGATAACATTTCGCCTCAAGTCTAGAACATGTCTCACATCATCAAGTGTCTTAATCGTCCCATTGAACATCTTGATTATGACCTTACCAATACCAACTATTTTACAAGGTGAATTATTTTTCATTACCATGAAATCCCTTGTAATAGTTTCATATGTTGCAAACCAATCCCTATTTGGACACTGAAAGGTGCAAGTCGTATCAAGAATTTAATACTCATCACAAATAACCAAGAGATCTTCATCACTGTAGTCATCTTTTACAGAACTAGTTTAAACGAAATTAGCAGGATGTCCCTTCTAATGAGTAGCAAAAAGTTTATTCTTTTTCTACAACTTCAGGCAGTGTTTCTTCTTGTGCCCATTATTTTCGCAGTAATAACAGACTATATCGCTATCATTAGTCTTAAACATGTCCATTCCATGACCATTCAAATTCCTCTCACGACCAACAAGACCCTTTGCTCGGGTATCCAATCCGACAACCAACTTCTTCATCTTCTCTCTAGAATAAAGCCCGTCATAAACTTTGTCAATGGTAAGAGTATCTCGACTATGCAAGTTGGTGTCCGTGAATGTCATATATAAAGTGAGCAACGAACATAGCAAAATCAACACTAAGTCCTCTTTATCGTACTTGACTTATATAGTCTCCAACTCAGCGATGATTTCCTTGAATACAAACAGATGATTTTCGAAAGGTCCACCTCTGACAAGGGATGAGAATATAAATCCTACATTAGTTGCAGTTTGCTGGTTAGACTCTCACTATTCTCATTTACCACATCCTTAAGTTTTTGATTCTAAAGATGAAAATGTATCTTGATCTGACATAAAGAAAATCTGGTATTGCGATCCAAAAGAAAATCTCAAACTTCATACTTGCCATCCCATAATAATTGAACTTTGTTGATTAAACCTTGGTTTAATACAAGACCAAACCGGCTGTCCTAAGAATTGTCGAAACCCTAGAATACCACTTGTTATAAAACAAGCCAATTTGCAATAACCCTATGATAGAACTTATACCACTTGTTATGAATATTAAAACCAATAAAATATTACAAGATGAAAATAATCATAAAATAACACAAGATTTAACGTGAAAATCCAAATCCGAGAAACATATGGCTAGAGGAAAAGAATCCACTATGATCAATAGAAAAGAAATACAAAAGAATCTTGCAAAACCTATCTTAAAATATATTGAATATCTCTCTCTATAACTTAGATCCTCTCACTTTGATGTTCTCTCAATGCTATACTATGTTTTGCTATCTTACTCAAAACTATGAAGAGCCCAAACCACGTGGAGTATATATAGGCGCCTAATTTTGGTGTTTTGAATGAAGTTGAATACAACAATCTCGGTAGAAATCAGATTTTGTCCGAACAGGTGGCGCCAAGCTCTTGCCTTTGGATTGTTTGCCTGACCCTAGGCACCCCATCCCTGTCCCAAGCACTCCAGAAGCACTTTTCATTCATTCCAAAGTCCTTCTATTCAAACTCATAATACTTGATAAAATTTGATCCCTCTTCAAATCGGACTTCCAAATCGGACTTATTTAGGCTTCATTTATCAATCAATTACTCAATTCTCATGGAATTTTGGTCATATCACAACAGTGATCAACTCCATGAGTGAAACCTTTTGCGACAAGACGTGTGTTAGTCCAATTCATGAATTTTATGTTTAGTACCACGACTAAATATATATCTACCGTCTTCTTTTCATGCATTCCAGAGAAAGCATTTCAATTATTGAATCAATGGGAAAGCAAGGACCAGTTGAGACTCTTCAGGGCTGATTTACAGGAAGATGGAAGCTTCGATGAAGCAGTGAGAGGCTGTGACGGTGTATTTCATGTTGCGGCATCAATGGAATTTGGGGCTCCAGCTTCAGAAAGTGTTGGTAATATATTTTGCATTATATCTTAGTTTAAGCTATGGAGATCAAAACCTAAGTTTTGGTGGCTTGTTTCTACTTGAAGATCACTATGTTCAAACGCACATCGTAGATCCAGCAATAAAAGGAACACTAAATGTTCTCAAAGCTTGCTCGAAAACTTCTTCTGTTAAAAGGGTGGTTTTCACGTCATCAATCAGCACGATGACTTCCAAAGACAACTCTGGGAGATGGGTTCCAATAGTTGACGAATCTTGCCAGATACCTATTCAACGAGTCCTAGAAACTAAACCAAGTGGCTGGGTATCGTTTCATCTTCAAATGTTGTGNAAAAAAAAAAAAAAAAAAAAAATCTTTGGTAGGTATATGTACTCTCAAAGCTTTTGACAGAAGAGTCGGCGTTTCAATTTGCAAATGAAAATGGCATCCGTCTGATATCAGTGACAACACCCACCGTAGCTGGCCCATTCTTCACCCCAATCCTTCCAGTTAGCACCCAAATTCTTTTGTCCCCAATAACAGGTTATTTTGCTATCCATTGTGTGTACATTTTATTTTCTATTTATCGAATGTACAAAATAAGATGAATTGTCAATAAGACTTCAATAATTCGCTCTGTATACACGTAGTGTAATATGCTTCTCGTAAAATATACAAGGAAGTGTAATTTGTTGCAAATTTCATAATCTTCTAATTTTTATTTTTTTTTAATTTGCAATTGCAAATTGTAAAGAGAGAATCTAAAGTCATTTGTTCTGAGGTGTATACTATTAGATTCCTAGAGAGGCCTTAACAATTCAATTTGGCTCCTTTAGGCGATCCTAGTCTGCTGCCAATATTAGCTGTTGTGAACTCGAGAATGGGATCGATTGCTCTAGTTCATATTGAAGACATACACAATGCCCACATATTTCTCATGGAGCATGCCAAAGCAGAAGCTCGATATATATGCTGCACACGAAGTTGCTTAATGTCCGAGCTTGTCAAAAATCTTAGGAAAGAGTACCCTTTTCTTAACATACAAAGGTTTCCATTCTTTCTGTTGCAGAAGCTCCGTGAAATCTTGATTCCGGACTCGGATTACTCACCAAACAAACACCAACCGAGCTTGGCTCGACCAACAATTATCACTTTGGTTGCCTCAAATTTCTAACCCACAAAGGATTAGGGTGGTGACTACAATATCACAAAGAGAGGAAATATTAAATGAAGAGAGCAATGTTGGAAATTCAAACCCACCATAGATGGTTGCCTCTCTCTGTTTTCTCCTCTATTGTAGAAGACACACACGCACACTCACTGCTGGAAGAAAGAATTGGTATATAGCATTGGAGTAGACTTGGGCCAAATTTCACTCCACTTAAATGGACCAAATACCATCCAAGTAAACCAAAGGCAACAAAACCAAATGGGCTACCATATCACCATCTAACTCAAGAAAACCAACTACAACTTGGGCCGTCCAAAAGTGTTGGTCGTTTTCAGGTCGAGCCAAGCCTATGGTGTCGATAAATTATCCAATATCTGTTTTAAATCATCCCTAAGATATTTTGAGTATCAAAACCCAACACTTTCAATTTTGCTATCATAAATATCCTAAAGTATTCAAAGATTCCGAATTCATGTTCTTCTTCTTTCTTCTTTGTAATTTTCATGTTTCATGTCACAGGCTTGACGGAGAAGAATATGATTCAATCGCATCCGAGATAGCTTAGAAAAAGATAAAAGATAAAGATTTCGGATCTTCTTACAAGTATGGAATTTAAGACATTATACACGAGACTACTGGCAGGTGTGTAGCCTACAATTTTCTACCATGCATAGAAAGGAAAGAAACTCAGTAGACTAATGTTGCTAAAATTACTGTATGCTTAAATATCTCGACTTGTTACTCAGATTATGAGGATTTTCATTTTCATAATCGTTGATTACTGTATCTGTTTGTAAATTTGTATGTGCATGTGCTCACGTGAGTAAAGAATCTTTTCGCGACTATATCGGATAATTTACATCATTGATGTAATTTAATGTCTTGATGTGGGTTATCATTTCGAAAATGAAATTGATAAACTTCAAAAAATACATATATGATACGTACTTTAAAAGCCTTGACAAACAAGACAACCGACAATGTCGTACACGTTATATGTTCTCCAAAATGAGCTAAATGACATTGCAAGGTTAACTTGTTGTGTGCACAATGGCGGACCCACACATTTTTGTTCCAAAGTATTTGATGTTGAATTAATCAAATTCCATTGTTCTCGCTCTATCTCAAAGTATCATTCACCCGACTGAACAATTGTAACTCACTTCCATGGCTTCATTCATTCATATCTTATCGCGCAATGGCGGAGCTAGAAATTTTTCATTGAGTGCCTGCTACGGGTTCAAAATAAGCAACGAGCAAAAGATGACCATTAGGAATGTATTTAATAATCTTATTTTTATTTTTCAATTCTCATTTTGATGTCATATCTTTGACTTATTTTTAGGTTATAGTTTTCACTTGTTGGCATATGTTCTTAGTACCGTGTAGAAGCACTTATTGAAAACATAGCAATGCTTCTTTTAGACCAAATGTTCGTTATTATTTAATTACTATTCTTCATTAATGTTTTATATTATTTTTGGATTATATTCTTCAGTCGTTGAGACATATTCTTGGTACAATTTTGAAATCTTCATGGCAAACTTCGTAAAATATCTTTTGTATTGAAAAATCGTTAAATGACAAGTTTAAATAACAAGACAAAGAAAATTACTAAATTTAGATATAATATTCAAATTAAAATTTCATTTTTAGTCGTAAAATTAGTTAAAATTCTATTTGATGTCAATTTGACTCATTTCAATCGTATAATTATGCTGCAAGTGTATTTATGCCCCTATTTGGTAATCATAATTTCAAAACTCTTATTTTTTTGTACTCATTTTCAACTATATATTCATATAATAAAATATTCTTCACGTAAATACAAATTTTTTTCTACTTTTTAATAACACATTTTCCAAAAATTTACTATTCAAAAACTCATTCTTCCCAAAAATGATAGTCAAACAGGGTTTTCAACACCATACAATTGCATTTTTTCCCATTTTTATAATGTTGCTTTCTTCGAAAATTTTGTTTTTGCTGCTGCATATTGCAAGATTTTCGTATTACTGTGTGACACGCTTGCACTTGGATCTTACGCAAAAACGAGGATAGGCAATATAAAAAAATAACAAGAAAACGAGATTTACGTAAAAATCCAAGACCAAAAAAACCATGGGCAGATGAGGATAAATTCACTATATCAAAGATGATTACAAAATGTGCGGCTACTCCAAATGATATGATGTTATGAAACCCTCCGCTATCATTACAGACTCCCATCTTTTTTCTCATGATTTTAGTTTTACCATATATGTCGTACCGCTAACTTTTATGGCCGAGCCAAGCAGAATTAGGGTCACTGTACTCTTAACATGAATTATACTGTCCCATGAAGAGTAAGAACGTCAAATTTTAGAATAAGTCGCTAGCATCAACTCCATATAATTCTTTGCATAAATTAGATCTCATCAATGCAATCCAATGTCTTGGAGTTGGTTACCATTTTGGAACCGAAATTGAAAAATCTCTAAAATACATACGTGACACTTAAAATGAAAACCATGGTAAACATTACAATGTTATTCGTGCCAGTGCTCTTTGATTTCGATTACTAGGATATTATGTCTCATGCGGTAAGAATAACCTGTTAAATGTACAACGAAATTGTGACACAGCAACGAACACGCACAAAAAATATGCTAGTGAAAATTTATTTGTACCTGTTAGGTTTCAAAGTTGTTCGCAATCCTTAGACAAAAATATAGTTATAAAAGAGTTTTAAAAGTCAAATAGTAAATTGGTGGGTTGTATAGATGAGCTAGGAGTCCTTGGGTTCGGTTATGGAACAATAAGAAAAAATTGCTGAATTTATCCTAGTCTACCGCCAAGTTGATGCTCGAGCGATGGTGTTTTCCGTGAAACCCTAGTTCGCGATTTTCGAGAGTTCTATTGATCATATACTACCCAAAACCCACTATTCTATAAATACACAAGCCTCACTTCGTGAAAATGGTTCGTTGAATAGTGTTTTATAAGAGAGATCACATTCTACACATCCTACATATTATTCAATCTTCTCTTAATTTAACCAAATCATAGAAAACATCAAATCCACGTAATCAAAACACCAAAACCTATACTTTCGCATAACCTTTTAGAATTTTGAAGATTGAGGAAGGTAAAGGGAGTTCGGATTGAAGGAGAACGAGGAGTTCTCAGGTGATCCACATGAGATAAAAAATTCTAGAAGATTGGGAGCTGGTGCAGGAGCACACAGTTCATGATGGCCTTGGCGATTACAGTTAAGAGATCAGAAAGTACTAAACTTTAGTCGAGTCTGAACAATTTGTAAGTTTTTATTGTTTATAGTGGATACTACTATCTTGGGCTGGAGTTCTTTATCCCATGAGGGGTTTTCTTCGTCATCAATTTTGTGGTGTTGTTTATTTTTTTGCAATATATCAAATGCAGTAATTCAACTTAAGATAGTATGACTTGTGAATTAATCTAAATATAATTAATAATTATGACTTGTTGCATTTATTGATTGGTAATTGTCAATTTCGCTTAAATTACCTATTCAACCCCTCTAGGTGTTAGTTAGCCAATGTTATCAGAGTCTCAATTCGATTCCTGATCCTAAATTAATCTAGATGAATCATTCTCTTTTTGTGCCTCCTTTTTTTTTACAGAATGGAAGTATAGAATGAAAGCATTTCTTAAGTCTCTGGACGAACAAATATATGTAAGTGTACAAAATGGTTGAACTGCCATCTCTACTACTATTGTAGTTACCCTTAAGAACATTTTTCCTTTGGACTAAGGATAACCTAGTTGAGTGTAATTGGAATAGTAAAGGGGTTCATACCTTATTTGTGGCTATATCCGCCAAAGAGTTTAGGAAAGTATCGATTTGTGAGATCGTGAAAAAAGTTTGGGATATCTTTACGACCACACACGAGGGAACCAAAACTATAAAGAACTCCAAATTCTAGATGTCGACTGCTAGGTTTGAAGAAATTAGAATGAAGGACGATGAATCGTTCGATAATTTCTATGCGAAGTTAAATGACATAGTGAACTCTAGCTTCAATCTAGGTAAGAAAAATCCTAACTCTAAATTGTTCAAAAAGTTTTTAGATCATTATTTGTGAGGTTTAGACCTAAGATTACTGCCATTGAAAAGTACAAGGACTTAGATGCAATTAAGATAGAGAAACTTGTAGGATCCTTACAAACATATAAACTCGCCATTTCTCAATCGAAGAAGAACAAGTTTATAGCATTGAACACTATTAAGGAAGAAGATTATAACTCTACTAATACTGAGACCCTTAGGGATGAGGAAATATTTTTATTGTTAAGAAATTTCAAAAAGTTCTTATGAAGAAGAGAAAACCTCAAGAGAGAAAGAAGGTTGCCCCTAATAAGTTCAAGAAAGACAAGTGTGATAAGACTAATACTAGGAGTTCTAGTAAGAAATCTCAGTCAGTTAGATCTCATGAGTGTCAGGTTTTGGTCACTATAGAAATGAATGCCCAGCTATAAGAAGAACTTAAATAAAGAAAATGATAAGGCAATAGCAGTGTCACTTACTAATGATAAATTCAATTCTAGTGACAAAAGTGGTTCATCTAGTAGTGAGGATGATAGGAACTATATGGGCTTTGCGTTTATAGTTAAAAGTGATTCAAACAAGGATAGTGAGAAGGTTGAGGATGTAGAATGTAGTGAGGATTTTGAGAAAGACTGTGAGGATGATATAGAGATTAAGAAGGCATATCATCAGTTATTTGAGGAGAGTTATGGATAAAAAATGTAAATAAAACAGTATAGAAGAAGGTTAATTGACTTGAGCTAGAGAAAGAAGGTTAATGAACTTAAGCTAAAGAGAGAGACTCATAGCTGGCTGTCAGGATTCTACCAAAAGTATTAGTGAGTTTAGATTTGTCAATGAGAACTTTGAGGCTAAGGTTAAAACCCTAACAAGCGACCTTAAGAAATCCAATACTCAACTCCATTCCTTCTTGAGTGGTTCTCGGAGATTTGATAATTTGTTAGGTATGAACAAACCAGTTGAAAATAGGCAAGGTCTAGGATATATTCAGATTGGTAATAATAGTGCTAGTACATCCAAGACTACTTTTGTCTGAGTCACCAACCAATCTAGGAATCTTACAAATCTTGAACCCAATGGCAAGGGTGTCTTAAGACAGAGGCCTACTAGACAACGTAGGACAAACAGACCCAGAAACCAATATCAACAATCATGTAGTTTTGAACTTAGGTTTATTCCTTGTGTCACAATTGTGGTGTGTTAGGACACACAAGGTCTAGATGTTACAAAATTTTGAATATGAGTAGGAGTCAGGATATCTCTAGCAAGATGAACTTCATTACCAATCAAGTTAGCCAGTTGACTTAGATGATGACACAATTTACTAGGATTAGCTCTAGTTCTAGAAAGGTGTGGGTTAAGAAATGTGATCTCCCTGGGTATGATAAACAATTGAGCTATGATGCTCATATTGCTCTAAAATTAACTCTATATAGTATCTTGACAGTACATGCTCTAGACATATGTGTGGTAATAAATTCTTATTCTCTACTCTTGACAATTGGAATGGCGGTATGGTTACTTTTGGAGACGGTGCTATTGCACATATCCTTGGTAAAAGTATCATCAATATATCTGGATTGCCTGCTATCTCAAATGTGATTTTTGTAAAGGATTTAAAGTCTAACTTGTTAAGAATTAGTCAAATTTGTGATGCTAATTTTGAGGTTAGTTTTGTTTAGAAGCAAACTTATAGCATCTTGACAAACATGCATTTAGAACTATTACATATGGATTTAATGGGACCATCTAGAACTGAGAACCTAGTAGTAAGCATTATATATTGGTTGTGGTCGATGACTTCTCTAAGTTCACATGGATTGAGTTATTGAGAGAAAAATCTGAGGTGGTCAACCTAGTGAATTCCTTGTGCAAGAGACTTAGGAATAAGAAAGATTCTACCACAAATAGAATCCGGAGTGATCGTGGGAAATAGTTTGAAAAATATAACCTTGAGAATTTCTACTTGGATGAGGGAATCCACAAGAGTTCTCTTCACCGATCACTCAACAACAAAATGAAGTAATTGAGAGAAAAAATGTGTGCTTCAAGAAATGGCTAAGGTCATGCTTCATGGTAAGGGTCTAGCAATGCATTTATGGGGTGAAGCCATTAACATTGTTTGTCACATAGTGAACATGGTTTACTTTAGACCTAAGACTGAAAAGACACCTTATGAGATTTGGAAGGGTAAAAAACCTACTGTCAAATACTTTCGAGTGTTTGGTAGCAAGTGCTGTATTTTGGGAGATAGAGAGAACTTAGGTAATTTTGACTCCAAGAATGATGAAAGAGTTTTTCTAGGATACTCTAGGAACAATAGAGCCCATCGTGTGTACAATTCTCGTATACGAGTTGTGATGGAGTCCATAAATGTTGTGATTGATGATGCCTTTAGATTGTGGGAGATTGGGATGAGTTAGATCACACTAGTGTAGATCCTACCAGGATGATTGAGCGTAAAGAAAAATCAACTCTCGAACCTCCACACTCACCTAAAGGTCTAGACTCTCCAAATAAGAAATCATCTCCTAGTACCAGTTCAAACTTTCCTAGTGAACCATCTCCTACTAAAACTTTAATACTTCCTATGGAACAATCACCTAGTGCTAAATCCAAACGTCCTTAGGAACCTTCATCTAGAGTTAAGTCTAATCATCCTTAAGTCAACATCATTGGGGATTTAGAAGAAGGGATGGGACTACACGAGAGGGTTTTAAATAACTTGACATTTGCTAGTTATGTTTCCTAGATTGAGCCTAAGAAAGTAGAAGCAGCCCTTAGTGAGAAATGTTGAGTGACTACAATGCATGATGAACTAAACCAATTTGTGAGAAATAATGTGTGATGTTTGGTACCCAAACACAATGATTGTAATGTTATTGGTACTAAGTTAATATTTATGAAGGGTTTTGTTAAAGTGACAGGGTCACGTCGGCCCTAGCGTCCCCTATTCATTCAAGGCCCACGTGGCCCTAAACAAATAGAAAAACCAATTTAAGAATAAGACCAACGATCAAGGTACCATAACTAGGAATAAGGATAGGTTAGTTGCCCATGGATACACCCAGGTCGAAGGTGTTGACTTTGATGAGACATTTGCTCCTATAAATCGCCTTGAATCTATTAGAATTCTTTTTGCTATTGCATGTACCTTAGGGTTTGAGCGGCGGCTTCAGCTCGTTCTCTCTGGACGGAGATAGAGTTAATCTTTTTTGCTCAAGTTATATCAAATAGATGTCAATAGTGTATTTTGTAATGGAATACTTCAAGAAGAGGCTTATGTTGAACAACCTAGAGGATTTATTGATCCTAAATTTCCACATTATGTCTTTAAATTGAATAAAGATTTATATGGTCTTAAGTAAGCTCTTAGAGTTTGATATGATACACTAGCTGCATACTTCGTGGAACCTAGTTTTTCAAGAGACGATGCAAATAGAACTGTATTCGTAAGATATATTAAGGAAACCATCACCATAGCACAGATTTATGTTGATGACATCTTTGGTTCTCCCATTGACTCTCTTGCTCATGAATTAGTTGAATGCATGGAGCAAGATTTTGAGATGAGCATGGTTAGAGAATTAAGTTACTTTCTTGGTTTCGAAGTAAATCAAATTGATAATGGGTTGTTCTTATCTCAATCAAATTAAGCTAAAGACTTTGTCAAGAGATTTGGGCAAGATAGCAAGAAACACACTAGAACACCTATGTGCACGATTGTTAAGTCAAGTCATGATCTTATATGTAAGAGTGTTGATCAGACACTATATAGGAGTATGATAGGTAGTTTACTTTATCTTACTACTAGTAGACCTGATATAGCATTCAGTGTTTGAATTTGTGCGAGATTTCAGGTTGCTCCCAAGCAATCTCACTTGAGTGTCGTGAGGCATACCATTCGACTTGTCAATGGCACTATAGATCATTGATCTTGTACTCTAGAGATTCTAATCTTAATCTTGCTTGCTATTCCGATGTCGATTGGGTTAGAAATGCCAATGATAGAAAGAGCACATATGAAGGTTATTTCTATGTTGGTACTAATCCTGTAAATTGGATGAGTAAGAAACACATTATCCACGACCGAAGCCGAATATATAGCTGCATGTAGTTTTTGTACTCAACTGTTTTGGATAAAACAAATGTTGAGTGATTATAGAGTTGAACATGATACCATGACTGTGTTTTGTGATAACACAAGTGCCATTAATATTTCTAAAAATCCCGTTCAACATTCTCAAACCAAACATATTGATATAAGACATCATTATATCCGAGAGCTTGTAGAGACCCCGTGATGTAACTCTTGAACACATCTCTACAGAAAATCAATTAGCTGACCTATTTACCAAAACCTTAGTTGGTCTTAGGTTCGAGTTTCTTAGGAAAGCTATTGGTGTCTGTGTACCTCTTTTATTAAATATTTAGATGCATGCATGTATAATTTATAGAGTTCATACATTCTTGCATGCATCTCATTCTCTGTATATTCATTTTGATTTATTTGTTTCATCTATTTAAAAAAATAAATAAATAAAAAAGGGGGAATATTTTTTGAAACTATTGGAAGTTATTTGATTTACTTGAATATACTTTTTGTGACCTAGTATGTATACATATCATGAATAGTAACGTAGTTTTCAATACTTTGTTAGGTTTTATGTAGAATATTTAGTATAAGTTTCTTCATGTATCATGTCCATAGCACACACTATGATCTTGTGAGTGAGTTTTAACTGTATGTGTGAGATTTGGGATGACAATCATCTGTTGGTAAAGTGACTTTGAACATGAATTGACATTTAACTAGTTGACCTAAGTTTATTATATTCCTAAAAGAAAAATTGATTATCTTATACTCTTTTTCGAAACATATTTAATTCGAGTAATTAAGTCCGCGAGGTTTCTCGAAACCTGATGCCCTATGGTCGTCTAGCTTGGAGTCATCAGCTCAAAACTTGCTACAAGGCTGTTCTTAGTAGCTTAATGGTGAAGAGTTTGCACATAAGATGTGAAAAAAAAAATTATATATGCTTCAATTTAGGAGGGGAAAAGAAAAATTTACATAAAAATAAGAGTTACATTGTTAAATTGGCCATAGTATCTTAGGTTTGACTTTCATTAATATAGAAAAATACTCATTCTACAGCGATATTTAGCACGTTTTTTCTTACAAATTTAAAGCTTTGAGTCTTGCTCACATAGAATTAGCGGCACTTTTCACACATGAATCACTTATACAATTTACTCAATTTAAATTTGAACTCAGTATGTGAAAAACTTTTTTCTATTCATTGATTATGTCTTACTTGTGATCAATTGTATTTTTGAGTTATCATATGTTGGAGTGTGTGACATGATTTAAAAGAAAGAGTGAAAAAGTGCTATATTTCAAAAATTTCAACAAAAAGTGCTATTTCTATCAAAAGGTTTTCACCTACTTGGCGCTGAGGCATCGCTTGAGCATCAAATGTAGAGGCCTTGTCGCTGGCCTAGCTCTCACCTCTCGCTCGAGTGACAACCCAGTATTTTGAATTAAAATGCGTTAATCAGGAATTCCCATCTCATTTTATCCATTTCTCGCACGCAATTTCCCCCCTCAATCTCTCTACCCAATATAGTGCTTTAAATCATCCATTGGACGTAGTTCTTTAGCATTTTGGTGGCATAACTTCACATTGAGAGGAAAATCTAGAGGAAGCATTGACGTTTTCTACCATTCAGCTGGATTCCCTAATTCTCTATGTCAGCAATTCTCTATACAAATTAAGGAAGCTCTATAGATACCAATTCGTAAAACTGTGAGGAGCTAGAAAGCAAGAGGATTCATAAACTTCAACTTATTGCAAATGACACATCACCCATTTGGCAAGATTTTTTGAAAAGTCAAAAGATGTATTCTTTTGTACATGTTTGAATAATTTTCTGAAAGCATTTTGTCTAACTTACTAGATAATATTTTAGAGGCAGCTTTACCAGGAAGCTCTTTTAAAAGAAGTAAAGCCCGTCAAACTGACCCAATTACAAGGCTAGCATGTTTAGTGAAACGTTAATTTTTCTCTTAATTTCAACTAATGTCAAGCATATGAAAGGTAAATTATATCGGTGCATCTCTTTATCTTTTTATATTAATTGAGGAAAAGATAGAGAAATCACACCAAAATAAAAAAAGGTTGAGTGAGAGTAAGTATCGTTAGATTGTTTGAGCGAGAAATCGATACTCAAGAAACACAATCTTAAGACGAATTTAAATTGATTTTTCTGGTTTAATTCTTCTCCTTCTTTCAGATTATCTTATGTTTTGTATCAGGAATGGCAAATGAATTTTGCATTTTTTGCACGATTATATTCTGTTGAATTTATCTACGTGAAATTTTATTTTTCATATAGAATTTTCAAGAAATTAAAATATACTAATCTGGTTATCCATTGTTAGATTGCATGAATTGATCAATTTCAAATATTCATATTCACATATTGCGCATATTATTAAAATATAAGATTATATTAAAATGATTAGGGCATTATATATTTTGTTTACATGCGGTTTCTAAAATAAAAGTTCACGAACTCTTATAAAACGGTATGTGGTAATATTCACGTCTCTTTGCAAGTTTATTTTATTTGATGTCCATTGAAAGATAGCAATTGTTAGTTGCACGGCTTCTTTTTTTAAAAATATCGACAGTGTATGAAATGATGGCTTTTATCATAAAATTCAACTTGTGTCAATTGAATGTGCAGAAGAGAAAAAAAAAATGTATTTATGCATTATGTACGGAAATTATTGAATTTCTAATTATTTTGGTTTCTTGTAAGAATCGATGCCAATATTTTATTAGGGACTTTTTGATAGGGTTGTCATTAATACATGGAGGAAACTAGAATTTCATTATTGTCCTATTATACATATGTTCACGGTCACGATCACGATCACTTACATATACTATGGTTTCTTGTAAGAATCGATGCCAATATTTATTGGGGACTTTTTGATAGGGTTGTCATTAATACATGGAAGAGTCGATAAATATTAAATTGGTTCAACCTTGGAATTTTGGGGGCTGAACATTTTATTCTCAACATAAGTTTAGATCTATCCAAGACTGTGCGCGGGTAGCATTGTACCTCAAGAACCATGGTGCTAAAGTTTCCAACTATATACATGATTACATTACTCAGCCACAGTAGTATTGTTATCACAAGATATACGATTTGGTCAAAAGGAAAAATTTATAGTATTAAATTCCTCGATTATTCAACTTATTTACTAACGCAACAAGTACTTATAGTATTTCCAAATACGCATATAATAATTTCGGATAGAGACCCATGGCCTTCCGCATTTTCCAACTATTACAACCATTACTCGACATGATCATGGTATTGCCACAGGTTGAATCAATAACAAAGTTATGTTATCTTTTAATTTGTCTGCTGAATGAGTATATTCATCCGTGTCTTTGTACGTAGTATGTGAGACACGTGCAAGATTGACAATAACTCGCTTGAGGAAAGCCATTGGCACAGCAGTTGGACGAAGACATTCTTGGTTGATGACTTTCCATGCATTCGTAACTTGTTTTTGAATTTCTGCGAACGCCTCCTCTTTTGAGGCACCATTATTTTGATTCATGTAACATCCAACTGCAGATATTTTCTGCTCAAACTGCAAACAGTAGAAGCAATGGGCCTCTGTTAAATCGACTATTGGATTTGTGATATGTTTGTAAGGACCATTATCGAAGACAAAAATATGAATTTCTTACCCCAAATCCTACCAAGTCGTTCATTAGCCTACCAATTATTTCTGAACCTTGTAGGATTAATGGATCGCTTGCTACCCACTCAAAGGCTTCCTTGCTCACTAACTCTCCTATGGCAGTCAAAGAAACTGAAGAAAACAATATATATGTGCTAGATGGCTTTCCCACTTTCATATATTCTTCCAGGGTCGGAATATAGCCACTGTACTCCCATTTCGCCTCTTGAAGATATGTTCTCACCAGTCTTTTCTTCTGAAATTCGGAACATTGATTTAGGAATTAATATATAGCAAACACAACGAGTCTGTCTGGTAATTAATTAATTACCTCTTCTATCACGAAGTGAACAAGGTATGATTTCCCCCTCTTTCCCAACTCTTCCTCAATCTCGACATAAACATCTAAAAGAGCTTTGTAATAATATTTCATGTATGGTGGTAGCTGATCAACGAGACTAAGATCCCATCTTCTCATGAAGATATCCCATATCAAATAAAAGTTTAGATGAATCTTTATTTTGTTTAATAAATTATGAAGTATGCTATGAGAAAATAAAAAATGCACTGAAATAATTTACCTTTCAATTGCATCCATGAGAAGAGTAAGTTCATCTAGAGTCCCATAAATATCATAGATGTCATCGACGACAGAAATCATGGCGACTACTTTGGCTAGCATTTTCCTACCATGAGAATATTGGGGCTCAAAGCATACTCCCAATGCCCAAAAGTAGCATTCCACCAATCTATCTCTTGCAAAAGGTAATTTATTTTCAAACTCTAACGCCTTCCACCACCTACGTAAAATTTATTTTAAGAAGTAAGATCTCAAAAATTTTACTAGCATTTATATTTAATATTAAATTGATAAGACCTGTTGCTTGACATTAGTCAAAACTAAGAGAAAATGGTATAATTCACACTACTGATGTCTCGAGAAAACAAAGCTTACCTTGTAACGTCGTATAGCTCCTTCTGATACATCTTTTGCAATAAGTTGAAATCTAATTTTGCAAAATCCAGCAGCTTATCGTTATGTGATTCATCTTCTTGATACATAGATAAAAACTTT